>MJUT01008187.1:90342-103743 GCA_002080005.1 Gigantidas platifrons
GCCACAAAACGTGGAAATGTGCCTCTCTCGAGTGGGAGAGGAAAATCCGCTGTTTTATTTATGGCAAGCACTCTGACGTTCAACGACAACAGCAAGTTCTAAATGGTCGTCGAACGGCAGAGGAATCTCGGACTAGCTTACAAATAGCCTTTTAATAGGTGGTCTCCGACTCTGTAGCTCTATCCCAGACTGTGGTTAAAAAATTCAACAACTGTTGGTATATTAAAATATCTCATAATTAAAATATTTACCACTTTTTGGGAACTGTAAGCGGTTTATATTTTTTGTACTTAATTTTCCATTCAATTATTTCTTTACATCTTTCACACAAACCATCATGTACCAATTCGTTAATTTCTTTCGTTCGTTTAGATGTGTCATGTAAATTGTTTTTAAATGATGTTCTGTTTTGATGTTTTTGTGGGCCTTTTTTGTGATTGCCCTTCTGTGAGCTCATTTTGGTGTGATTTTTTGGCCGTGCTAAAATAAATTACGGAAGTTGCACAAAGCTTAAGTCCGCAGTAACTGTATACGAAGACTAAATACCGAAGAGCAAACTTTGAAGAAGGAGCATACGAACTATCACATAAAATTTATGCAAAAAATATATTGAAAACCAGAACAATATTTTAGATGGACTGCCAACATTCTAAAAAATGATTGATTGGAGTCATACAGAAAAGAGAGCGATGGCGCTGTTGTTTTGGTGATAAACTGAAGCCGGTTTACATTACATAAATATTTTTAGATTTTAAAATTAAGAGATTTTAAAGTCAGGAGTTTTTAGATTTTAAAATTAAGAGTTTTTAGATTTTAAAATCGAGGACTTTTAAGTAATATAGTAAATGTGATATTTTTATTTTTAAAGTAAGACACTTCTTATTAAACTTAACTGTACATAGTGTTTTGGAGGATACTAACAGTCGGAAAGCAGACCCACGATTTGACCGTTACGCCTATTGATTCTAAAACCACGGTGTCAGGGGGCGACAACCGCAAAATATTCCCGCTAGGTGCCGCTTTATAAGTCCCTCAAAATTTTCCATTTGCGCTGGTGTAGGATAAACGTGAAATAAAGTATTAAAAAGACAAAAATGTGATAGAAACGTGATTTCTATAAAATATTTATATATTTTTTTGCAATGACTGGCTATATCAGACAAGCGATGGAAATTTATATTAGTCAAAAACGTGTTTTGAATCGTGCATTCTTGAATGTGTAAAAACACGAGGTTTACATTTTTCGGCCAATGAAAAAGCTGACAGAAATCTATATTAAGACATGAATTCGATAATACAGGAGTGATGTAGCATCATCAACCAATAAAAAATGTTCTCTCAATTGGAAATTCCGTCACCCCCAACAGAAATCATTCCTGAAAGATAATTCGACGAAGCATGTTTTGTTTACAATTTTCGCCTTGTTTTAGTGTAAAATTTGCCCATTTTGGTGAACATTTCTTCCTTAAAACACCAATGCCGTATGTATATGTCTGCCTTTTATTAGATTTATTAATATCTTTACATTTTAACCGAAAGTTTACAAGAAAACTGCATTGTTTACATCAGATAATTAGGACCCCTCTTTTTTCTCCATCTCAATACAATTTGCTTAGACTCCTTTCCCAATCTGAGTTAGAACAGGTGTTAGCTGCGGAACCGTAGCCCTTTATGGTCCCTTTTTTTTTTTTGGCGGACCAAATTTACTCATTATCTTTATATTGGTTTTTATTTGTGTTTAAATTATGTACAAATACAAATCACTCATAACAACATAATGAGTAAATAAGTAATCAAAATATTGACAATTCAGAATGTTTTGGTGTAAAATTTGTTAAAATCTATTCAGAAATGACTTCACAATAAAAAAAAATTAAAATATGGTTTTGGTTGATTTAGTTCTAAATTTATTTTTAGAAATACGAAAAATCATACGGAGTTATCTTTCTTGACAGACAATATTTCTGAATCTGAATAATTTTCGGCACTAAAAGCTGACAGAAACTCTTATTAATGAATAAAAACGTATACCAGAGAAACATTTCGTTAAATAAATATATAACCTAGCGAAGTGTGAAGTTTGGGAATGTCACTCTACTGCAAACTTAATATATTTGCATTTTATTTCAATGCGATGGTACGGAGTTATCTGTCTTGACCGACAATTTTTCGACACTAAAAGCTGACAAAATTTTTTATTAATGAATAAAAACGTGTACCAGAGAAACATTTCGTTAAATAAATATATAACCTAGCGTAGTGTGAAGTTTGGGAATGTCACTCTACTGCAAACTTAATATATTTGCATTTTATTCCAATGCGATGGCGACATTCCATCGAGGGGGTCACCCTGTGAATCATCAAAATTTTAATAATAATCTCCCGTTTTAACTCCAATCTAATAAACAAATCGTGGAGGTAATTATTGCTGAAAAGAAAACAATATAAGACGTTTCGATATTTTCTACGGTATAAATAAACGAGATCTTTGTTCTACAATTTTCATGACCGACGAAAATTTCCACATTTTCAAATTCGAATCACGTGACCCGTGGTTTTACCAGCGACGCCATTAATGAGTTTGCTTTTCGACTGTAAATCCGTTCTCATAGACTTTAATTCGAGGTGATGGAATTGTGGTATTTTACAGATACAGATACAGATACAGATGACGACTGTTGATTTCCTCAGTGTTCCGAATATTCTAGATAGAAATAAATATGAAACTAAACCCATATAGTTCCCTATTCATTGCAGTTCAGTAAATGTACATTTGCTTGACTGGTTGATGATATGCATTGTGTTGATAGCTGGTGCTTGAATCACCCGGAACAGACGATGTGACGTCACTACCTTTGTCAATTTGGCAACTGTATTTCCTGTGGGAAATTTATTATTTTTGATTTTAACATAGACAATTAATAACTTTCTGGTATTTTTCTTTAGAACAGAAAATATAGGTCATTACTTTTTTAATAAGTAATAATTACGTTTTTATAACTCTACATTATTATTAGGTTTCCATCCCTTATAAATTATAATCTGGGACTATTATACAGTATAATAGTCCCAGTTATAATGTAACCAGATTTTATACAGTACGCTATTGTTTTATGTTGTTCTATGTAATATTCGGTATTATGTTGTTAGTTAAATTGAAAATCGTGTTGTATTGAATTTAACATAACACAGCAATTTAAAAGAATGATAATATTCTGTATTTTTTTGGTATATTATTATAATTTGAATTTTTGCAAATAAAAAACTATCCTACACAAAACTATACGTCCGGTGCAAATGACGTCACGCACATTAAAGGGAAAGAAGACAAACAATCTGTTTAGTTCATTTCAAGAAAAAACAATAGCGATTTCTCATCTCAAAGGAATTGAGTACATGGTTTCGTTGAATTGTATAGTTTAATTAATCATTTAGATATTTATTGTGTTAATAGATAGACATGAATAGTCTATCATTGAGCGAACTCTGTTGCCTGTTTTGTTGTCCACCATGCCCGTCACGAATAGCAGCAAAACTGGCATTTTTGCCCCCTGAACCAACATATTCTTTGATTCCAGACGAGACAGGTTCTAAATTCAGTCTTCATTTAACAGAAAAAGCTGAGTGGCAGTATTCCCAGCGTGAATTAGACTGTATAGAAGTGTTCTACACTAGAACATCAAAAGGAAATCGTATTGCATGTATGTTTGCAAAGTGTGCACCAAATGCGAAATACACGTTGTTATTCAGTCATGGTAATGCTGTAGATTTGGGACAGATGAGCAGCTTTTATATAGGACTAGGTTCTCGTATAAACTGTAATATATTTAGTTACGATTATGCTGGTTATGGAGCCAGTTCAGGTAAACCATCTGAGAAAAACCTTTATGCTGATATTGATGCAGCATGGAATGCTTTAAGGACAAGATTTGGAATAAATCCTCAGAATGTTGTTTTATATGGACAAAGTATAGGTACAGTGCCAACAGTAGATCTTGCATCTCGTTATGAAGTTGGTGCAGCAGTTCTTCATTCACCTCTAACTTCAGGAATGAGGGTTGCATTCCCAGATACAAAACGAACCTGGTTCTTTGATGCATTTCCAAGGTATGATTATGACATGTGGGTACCGGGTCGTTTCGCCCCGGAAAGTGAGTCGATTCGCCCCACTAAATCGCTATTATATAATAATAGATAAGTCTTTTTCGACATTTTTTTGGTAATTATTTATTTATTAGTTGTATACAAAAAATAATAATAACGGAGTTGACATCATCATGATGTTTAGTCCGAGATTCCTCTGCCGTCTGACGGCTTTTTGGTCGACTTAATGGGGACGGCAGAGGAATCTCAGACTACATGATGCTACAGTTAGCTCAGAGAGGATGGATTCGCCCACTCCAAAATCTGTGGAATTTCTTGGTGTAAAACTGAAATACACTGATATCCACCAAAAAAATCTTGGTGTATCTTTGGAGCATTTGGTCATAAATCAGCAGGGTTTCTCACCTGAATCGGTGGGCCGCAGTAAAATTTATGGTTTTAATCCCATTGACCTATGCCGCTTTCTCCACAGGATACAGACAGGTGTTATTAAAAATCAATAACTCAGGTAAGCATAATTGCCGTTATAGTGTTATAGTCCGTTTGATTTCTATAAAACCTACAGAAAAAAATTCTTAACAATCCAGTTTTCAAATCAGCAACTTTTTTTCCAGATGTATATTAATATATGATATATACGAACTCTGACAATTAATTTCAAAAATTTTGGTCCATTATTAAAAAAGTTACCCATTAGGTCTCCATGTTAATTATATTTTCTGAAGTGTAAAAATGTACATGGAGTGAGTACAAATAGTGTAAGAGCACAACCATCAAAACAAAATAACAGACATGTGTTTTCAATGTATATTTCATTGTACCATGTGCCATACAAATGTAGGACATTTAAATATTAAAAGGCTACTCATCAACTGACCATTAAGGTGATAGTCAATTGTTATTGATGTCCATTAATATTTAAATGTCCTATGTCACATGGTACAGTTGTTATTTGTACTCACTCCAGCCAGATTTTTACACTTCAGAAAATATAATTCTCTAATTCTTGTTCAATTTTCACATTTCTCAACCCGTGTGAGAACAAATCGATAATCAACGTGTGGATCACTTTGTTCTCAGTCGCTGATTGGTCAATTATACATTACGTAATTTTCTATGCTCGTCTTAGCACCGTTTAAAAAATGTAAAAAAAATCGCGTCGTCTGCTTTATGAAATATTTAAAAAATGTCAGATATCCTTGTCTGAGATTTCCGTCTTGCCCTCTTACTGGTGTTTGATTCTTTTTCTCACTATTATTTTTTTGAAAGTACAGTATTTTCCTTCATGAAACATGACGTGGCACATATTTTGACGTCATTGAAGAATGACGTCAAAGGTACGGAAATGGACATATAGAAATACGAAAAAAATGAAAATTAAAGACACAAATATATCTAATACGTTTGGATTCTGTATTTAAAAAAAACCAATTGTTAAATCCGTAATATATCTGTTATCCAGCTATCAGACGGGGTATATATATAATGTGACATTCCGGCTTAGGATATATATTTATAAAGGATCTATCGGTGCGCGACAAATTTGGGGAAATGGCGCCTTGGGGGTCACTTGCAAATATTTTTTAGTGGTTCATTAGAGAAACAATCTTTAACATTGTTTCCCGTTTATTACGATAATTTCTCAAATCTCGATAGTTAAATTTTCACATTTTAAAGTTCTCGGTAAACCTCGAACTTTAAATTGTGAAAATTTAACTATCTTGATTTGAGAAATTATCGTAATAAATGGGAAACAATGTTAGAGACTATATTTAACACAGAGACCTAATGGATAACTTTTTCAATAATGGACCAAAAATTTTGAAATTCATTGTCAGAGTTCGTATATATCTTGCATTAATATACAAAATGTACATCTAGAAAAAAAATTGTTGATTTGAAAACTGGATTTTTAAGAATTTTTTTCTATAGGTTTTATAGAAGTCAAACGGACTATAGTGTGACTTTATAATATTTGTCATCAGTAAAAAATATTAAAATAAAAACTTATGTTGGCAGAGATCATGTACATGTATCACGTATCCTACATTGTATAGTATACGTGTAACTCTATATTTTGTTTGTTTTTGTTTTTTTTTCATAAATATACAATTACAGGTTGTAAAAGAATCTGCAAACTTGCATTATTTCTGATAAAAAAAATCAGAGGTTGAAAATTGCATGATTGCAACACGACGCCCGGGTTTTGTCATCTTCGGCAAACTATAATATTTCCCTGGTTCCGCATGTTTTCCCTTTTGCTGAAAACAGTAACATTCTTGGAATCAATATCTCGTATAGGGGTATTGACATTTGTCAATTGCCAGTACCCCATCAGGCATGGGCTTAGTCAGAACAATATATTCGAATCCGGTGCTAATAATAATTTGTGATGAAATTATTTCGCTGAAAATTGCACTACCGACTTGTCTTTTTTCAGCAGGCTAAAATATTTTGTGTTGACTTAAATTTTTTATTTAAAATGCCGACTGTTCTGCAGGATTTCCCTTGTGATAAAAATAGTAACATTCTCAGAATCACTATCTCGTATAGGGGTATGGACATTGACCATTTGTCAGTACCCCGTTGAGTTGAGTTTTGGAGCTTCTGCAGATGATACCAACGCCCTAAATTATAAAAAAAAATGCCGTTACAATGTGAAAGGCGCTAGAAAACCAATGCATCAATCGTATGTTCAGGTTTTGACTGATTTGAAATACACTAGCGAAGCAAATTCTTTTGTGTATTACACAAAAAATCGCACGAGTGCAAAAGGTAAAATTTTGCCATTTTAAAGTTGTAAGAGTGCTACTGGTTTGGATAAATAACCCAATAGATGGGACAACGATCTATTGTAAATATTTAAAGTTCCATGCGACATCCTAATCAGATTAACTACCGGAGGCATTTAAACATTTTTATTACTCTAGACGACCATAAACCATTTGGGAGGGTCATAAACCACGCGGTGTTGGGAGGATTTTGGGAGCAAAATCTGAAATTAACGGCGGCACACCGATATTCACCGAAATCGGGGGAAAACGATAGAGAATCCATTCGTGTTGAGCTAACTGTATATTTTATTATAATATTTAATAATTATTGGTCAATTATTACTAATTAAACTGCAACAAAATAATAAATAGAAATTAATAAAAAAAAATTGAAAATTGTAATTATTCTTATTCTTTGATCTGTCGATTACTAATTCGGCTGCACGATTTACCACACACTACCACACAAGAAATCATATACAATTAGAAAATAATGTAAAAACCAACAAACTGTAAGGTTCAGAGACGCTATATGTACATAATATTAAACACGTCAAGAAAGCATGTTAATTTTGAGGAAGACAAAAATAAAGTACCCATGAACAAGCCTTACAACATCCAAAATATGAATATTTGTGCTATGGTATTTCCCATACATGTATTTCAGTTTTAAAGCACTATTAAAAAATGAGGGGGAAGCGACTCAGGGCGAAAGAGAATCGGGGCGAAACAACCCGGGTTAAAATTCTGACACATGCATGTTATTAATAGATTTTCTCCAACTAGAAAAATGTACTAGTATCCAATACACAATTGAACACATCATATGTTATTTTCTCGAAAAGATGTACACATGTACAGAAATATATTTTTTTTAATTTTTGATACAGAGAAAACTTATTTTGTTTCCAAATGCAGATTCTTCCTTATATTTATCCTTTTCATACATTACATGTACAGCTTCAGGTGATATTTAATGAGGTATGGCTTGGTTTAATACGATGACATATCAACATGACATTAGAAGTGACCAAATTAAATTGATTAACAATTACAGCATATAAAAATAATTATTTGTACAAAAAATGTACATTTGTACATGTCATGTACATTGTATCAACAAGCTGTTTAATCTGGAAGAAAAATGTCTTCGTTGATGTTTAATTAGTGTTCATTAGGTCACTATATTTTCTATTCATGAAAACACATCAGGGGTGTGGAATTGCCATGCCCGACTCGTACATAGAACCTGCCGGACAAGTAGATTTTCCTGGCTAGCTTGTCCGGGGACAAGTAAAAATCAACAAGCAAAAATAAATTCTAATTAAAGTACTCTGGGAAGACAATTCCTCAAATGATATTATATCGTAAATATTGACGGTTATATCTAGATAAATGTTTTTTTTTATTGGAAACGATCACGTCAGTGGTGTTCCGAAAGCAGCTAAAAATAACCAGAATTGTACAAGTTCTAAGTTGAGTATTACGACCGGATTGCAATGATAATTGTACTGCATTTACTTAACGATAACCGGGACCGTGTAACAGGTTTTTACTGGAGTTCCGAATGTGACGTTTCCTTGCTTGTCCATAGCTTTTCATAAACAAACAGGGCCTTACATCCGTGAACGTATAATGCAAATCAGGTTGCAGTCGTTACAATGGACAAATATTTGATAATATAAAAAAAAGAGACTGGGAATGATTCTGGCCACAATGAACATCACGAGAAAGTTAAACGTAAAACTCCAGCGGAAAAGGACACAATATGTGAGGAAAAACATCCAAGTGGCTAGCCGATTTCTCATGTTTACTGCTGGATTCTGATGGTGTCTCATATTGAAATATCTGCAGAATATACTCTGATTTTGCTGACAAGAAATCATTAATGTTTATTGGCAAAATCGTGGACAGAATGGATACCTATCTTCCCACCTGTCATCTGCAAAGTATGAAGACACCACTAAAACTAAATACTAGTACATGACTGTTTTGATTGATAAATCCATTGTCAAGGTTAATCAAATTGAACTTCATTGATATGAGATTTTTTTTCAACACAGCTTATTCTGTATCTAAAAACAACCAGCTATTCTCTGACTGCATATTCCTATCTGAAATTCAAATTTAAAATGGCCTTCATTTGGGCAGTGATCACTTACGCAGGGATGTTTGTGTTAACTTTATTAAAACTATATTTAAAATTTTACGCAATGATGTAATAGACAATATAAACAAGTTCAATTTAGCAACTGTGTTTATAAGTATCAAATGTTTGTACAAAAAACAGGACAAGTAGGATTTTGTCCAGACAAGTAACTTTTTTCAGATGACTTGCCTGGGACAAGTAGAGCATTTCAGTATTTCCACACCCCTGCACATTCCTGATAAAAATTACATGTATTAAAGTGAAAAAAATGAAATTCGTTTTGTTCATTTATTTTTCACTTTATTATGACACATATATATAACAGCAGGAAGCTGTTATCACAACTATCAATAATTTAAACCAGGTGACCTCATTCCAGGACATGATCTAGATACAGGTACATGTACATAAAATGTATGTGTTATCATTTGTATATTACTCAACCAAAGGCCAGGGAGACAAATCAAAAACTTTGTACAACATTAAGAACGTGAAGGTTAATGATTGTGATCTTCTCCAGCAGCATGTTGTGCATTAATAAAATAGTGCACAAATTTTGAAATTTCGTCATTATCGTATCTGTTACAGATGATCAGACTTGATGTAATTGTAATCAGCTGTAATCAATTTTTTTATTTTTCATGTAATCAAATGTAATCTGTAATCAGATGATGATTGATTCTTTAAAAAAATGAATAATAAAATTTGACCAATGTATTAAAATTAAAATGTTTATTATTTACAGTATAGACAAAGTTCCAAAGATAACTTCTCCAGTGCTTGTCATTCATGGAACAGAAGATGAAGTCATTGATTTTTCTCATGGACTGCAAATTCATGAACGATGTCCGCGAGCTGTGGAGCCTCTGTGGGTAGAAGGAGCTGGTCACAATGATGTTGAACTTTATGGACAGTACCTTGATAGACTAAAACAGTTTATCAATGCAGAGCTGTCCGTTAATTGATATTGTAGATATACGTAGCACAAGTTAGTTTGACCTTCATATCAAAATATGTCTCATGGACAGTTGTATGATAATAATGTCAACGTACAATTCAGGTGTTTAATTAGGCCAAATATATTAATATATATATACATGTAAAAACATCATATTTTAAAAAAAAAAGGAAAAGACATTGTAGATCATTTCTTTGTGCTATTAAGAAGATATATACATTTCCAGAACAAAGCTGGATGAATATTGCTTGTATTATTAAACTTACAAAATGTAGATTGAAATAAGGTAGATTGTTAAAATATAGCTTTGTTCTTAATAAAAGCCTCTTAATTACCAAACTTCATCATAAATTATTTTTTTAAGTCACACATTAATTGGCACATTAAATGCAAGTTAACAGTATTTTTAGACAGTACAATCGATTCTAATGTGAAAATCTGTGATTTACATTTTTTGTTTAAGATGAAAGAAATTCGCAATCTGTGTACAACATAATATACCATACCAGTATACAAGTACCATATGGACAAAAGTCAGCACCTTTTCTGTTTTTACATGTTAATTTAAAGTACAATCAATATAAAAAAGAAGCGGAGAATGTGACTTAAGTTTGTGTCTAGATAAAACCAGTTATATTTAACAATAATTGCACTTCACGTTTTTCCTTATGGGTACATAGACTCATTCATTGTACGTATAGAGGTTCAGAAGTAAATACATCTCACCATTAATCAAGCATATTTCGGCATTACACGTCTATCAAGAGCAAGGTATCTTTATGCAATGAAACCTCATGGCCGTGATAGTATGGGAGCTGGATTTACAACTACCTATGCAATCAGTGTCTGTCACCACTAAAGTTGTGAGTTCAAATTCCACTCGTACAACATTATGCGATTAAGTTTGTCAGTGACCTCCAGCAGGTAGTTGTTTTTTTCCGGTTTCCTCCACCAATAAAACTGACCACCGCAATATAACTGAAATATGAAGCCTGTCAATAAATTTAATAGTCTTTATGATCATGATCATCTTGTTTTTGATTGAATATTAGACAGGTTAATTGTGCAATAGATTTGAAACATTACAACTAAATTCTAAATTTACTAACATAAGATTCTTTTTTATCCAGGATATTCTGTTTACACAGTACTTTGAGTACTTTTTTTATTTACTTTATTTGAATTAAAAAGCAGAGTAAATATAATAGGATTTTTTTTTATTGAAACAAAATTAAGAAAAAATCTTTTTTTTGGGGGGGGGACAAAATTGTTTTTTTTTGTTTTTTGGCCTAATTAATAAATTTAAATGCTCATACATGTACAAAATGTAAATAAGTTGTAAGTACATTTTGTAAGTGTTACTCATACATTGTATCATGAATAATTCTTACAAGTGTGACTGTGTCAATAAAATTAATACATTTGTACATGTTATTCTAAGGTAATATTGTAACTGATGATTGTCATTTTTTTTTTTAAATAGACTAATAATTCTTTTTTTTTATGCATATATGGAAACATGTACATGCATTTGATATAAGTGTGTAAATCAAGCATCAGTGTTTGTCTGAAAGAAAAATAATACTGATTTTGATACCGGTACAAATATGATTAAATATTCACAGTATCTTTTCTTTAATATTTATCAAATGAACGAGAAACTAAAAAAATAATGGAGTAATTTTTGTAGATTTATTTCCATCTTGAAAAGTAATGTTTCAGAATAACTCAATATTTATATTATATCCTGAAAATACAAATATGCAGTCTTTAAATATTTGTACCTTTACTAGAAATTAAGACATAACTTTGTAATTGTCATACAAGAAAGCCGAAATACATTCCAGACAAAACAAAAAAAATAAGGGTTTGGATTATTAGAAGTACTTTCTAAAGCTTTTATAAAGATGGGACCATGGAATTAGGACAATTGAAGTTGTATGGTTGTATCATGACACTATATACATGTAGCTACAAAACTTTTATTTATTGGGAAAAATCTTTTTCATATTAATATTAATCCATAATGCTATAAAACTGACTTAAAAAAAAATTGTAAATGATATGATTAAATTTACAATTATTTTTCAATACAAAATAATTGAGAAAAAAAACAGTAGTCAAATTTTGCAGAGAAAATTCATCAATTCCTTTCCCATAGATGTTCTACCATTTAAATAAATCTGTTTTAATGTCATCATAAAAGTTTTAATTAGTGGATTAAAAAATGATTTCAACATGAATGTGTTACCATTGTTCAGACTGTTCTTTTGAATCATGTATCATTTACAAATTTATTTTATATAAATTTTGTAATTAATTTATAAATATTCCAATCAAATTTATCATAAACTGTAAAAATGAAATGTCCATCATTTGGCTTCACAAAATCACAGGTGACACCACTATTGTTTACTGTATATGTCACTGATGTTAGATTAATTAATTGAAGCATTATATTTTTATCCTCAAGAAAACTCTTTTCTTTATGTACAGCTACATATACATTGTACCATATTTTGTTCTACATGTATTTCTTCTAAGAATTTACCAAACTACTGCAAGCATGTGCATTTTTTATTTTTCTTAGATATACATAACAAGTGTCACTTTACAATAATTATGATTTTGGTCATGGAAATACATCATTGCACATATAGGTGCTACATGTATGTACAGTACCAACCAGGTGTTTCTATTGCATTTCACTATATGGTGGGTGAGGGGACGTGTATGATTCTTTTTTTATGTTTGTGACATTCTGCAAAATATTGATATTGATAATTATGTTGACATTGTGAAATATATGTAGTCTGTGAATTGGAGGAGTTTTGGCCATTAAATCTGATGATATTTTCAAATGAGCCAATGGCCAAAAAAAATAATCAAGCTCGACAGTAATCTTCCAACTGTTTTTGGATGATAACAAAATGACCAGACTAAGAATTATTACATTTATTTCCAAAAGTAATGTTAGAATTTGTGTGTATAACATATGACATTCGATGGTTAAAACAATTTGAAAACAATATTATTATTTTTATACATCTTCATTAAATTGAACATTGGTATAAAAAAGTTCAAGGATATTATGATGCATGATGGCATCACTATGACAGCCTGATGTTACCCAGTTTCTATTATTGATTCATTCTGACATTATAATACATGTACAGTCAAGACTGTCCATGTGGTCACCTCTATTAAGCAGTCACTTGTATTAAAAGGTCATCCTTTTTAGCTCACCTGACCCAAAGGGTCATGTGAGCTTTTGTCATCACTTTGCATCCGTCGGCGTCGTCGGCCGCATCTGTAAACTTTTCATACTTTCTTCTTCTTCTTTGAAACCACTGAACTGATTTGGACCAAATTTGGCAGAAATGTTCATTGGGAGGTCCTCTACTAAATTTGTTATT
>MJUT01008187.1:133399-143784 GCA_002080005.1 Gigantidas platifrons
TGTTCAAAAATATTGCTATATATTAACAATTATAATACATACTTCCTAGCGTTCATACAGCTATTACAAAAATACCAATGTTGTGAAAGTCATTAAAAAAAAACAAAAAAAAACAACACAATATTGTATTATTTATGTATAATACATATATATTTCCTTAAAGCACAAAAAAATTAGCTATTATCCAATTTACTTTCCATTGAGACTAGAGTTGTTGTTCCTGGATAACTGTCAATCAAAGGTGCCGGTACAGCCTCCGATAATTGGCAGAAATCCGATCACAACTTTTTTTTTTTTTTTTTTTTTTATATTTTAAACACATATTTTAAATCCGATCACAACACGTGGCTTACCAGCTATACCTGAAATTATATAATATATTATATATGGTGTGAAATTTTGACCTGTTTATATATACTTTGTTCAGTGTATGACTACTGTTTACAAGTCTTTTATCTCTAAATTAGGTATGGAAATTAGGAAATCAACTGCACTAATAGGTGAACATTTGTCAATCATTTTATTTGATAATCAATTGATTAATTATAATTTATATTACAATCAATTAATTAATCAATATTTTTATCTATTTCAATTATTCTAAATTAAATGAATATTTAAATCAATAGTTAAATGTGTTCACATAGGCTTTGACTATTCAGACCATCTAAAGAAGTGAATGGAATTTTGTAAATATTTAACATAATTAATAAAATTCTTATTTAATTAACATTTAATTAAACTGGGATGTGTCAAACTTTTTCAATATCTCAAATGCTTAATGTATTGGTTCACATATAACACCATTTTATCCTCCATCCTTTTTTCTTAACTCACGACAATTATTAAACATATATTAAATTATAAAGTAAGTAACATCAGAATTTTTCCAAATTTAAAATTTGTTTTTTTTATGGGTGCAATTTCTAATTTGGAAAGTCGCCGTCAAAAATCATATCATCATTAATTAACATGATTAAAATGTATTTTTATTTTTATCTATTAGCTACTAAAAAGAGAATATTTAATAAAGTATTAAAGACTCAAATTTGTAATTCCCATTCCTTAAAGGTAACTTCATTTATATCAATAAACATAATAAACATTTAAATTTATTTTCTACAAAAATATTTTTTTTTAAATATCATAAAATTCCTTCAAAATCTTTATTAAAGCACATTCCCTATATTAAATAATTATTCATGTAATTTTTTTTAATGTAAATATGTTGTTTCTTTTTCTTTTTTATGGTGATGGGTAAGGCAGCCAAGATATTAATCTTGCCAGTTACAAGCCTGATCAATGCAGAGTAACCATCATTATATAATTTTTTCTCTTATTAAATACAAAATGTATATCACTATTACCTATGGTATTTTTAGTACTTTGATAAATACAAGAGTTACATCCCTTTATTTCCGCCATATTTATTTTGATACTACAATGTACCAGTTCGCTTGTTGATAAATCGTTCCTACTGTGCACATACACAACGAAATTTGTATAAAACCATCATAAAACACTAAAACAATGTTATATCTTTCCATCTGAGGGGGATTTCAGAAGATCTGATGGGGCTTTCGGTAATTTCTAGGGGGGTTTCGGTAAATAAACGGGGCTTTCGGTAATTCGAGGTACCCCTAAAATACCACAAGACCGGACTCACTCCCACTACCCCTGTCACTTCAACCGCTATTTCCCCTGTCAAAATGTCGATAGGACACAAATCGCCGACTGATTTGTGTAGTGAAATGATTTTTCTTCAAGGAACATCCGTTTTTTATATCTTTCTACCTTCTACACCCCCATACTGACAGATAATCCTCCGATTTTGTTGATACACAACATATCGTAGGCTGCAAAAGCGAAAGTATGTCTTTCCGCCTTTCGGTCGTTCTCAGGTTTTATTATTGCCTTACGAAACATACATGAGAAGTTCATATTTTGACGCCTTGTAATTTGAATTTGGAATTTCGAGTGTTTAGTATTTATATAAGATAAAACCTGAGTACGAACGAAAGGCGGAAAGACGTCACGCGACCTACTTTCGCTTTTGCAGCCTACGATATGTTGTGTATCAACAAAATCAGAGGATTATCTGTCAGTATGGGGGTGTAGAAGGTAGGAAGATATAAAAAACGGATGTTCCTTGAAGAAAAATCATTTCACTACACAAATCAGTCGGCGATTTGTGTCCTATCGACATTTTGACAGGGGAAATAGCGGTTGAAGTGACAGGGGTAGTGGGAGTGAGTCCGGCCTTGTGGTATTTTAGGTACATAGCGAGCATATTTTTGACTCTACACAAGCGCCTGTGGTCCCGATAACAAGATTATTGATTTTTTCCTTGATTGACAGCTGTGTGATCACGTGACTAATTAGCGTGTAAACAACCCAATGCAACAGAAAGTATCATCGGCAAATATGATAAATAAATGAATTTTAATAAGATGAAATAATTAAAGCAGAAACGCAACAGAAAGTATCATTGGCAAATTAGATAAACAAATTTAAAATAAAATACTTAAATCGTAGAGGATTTTAGTTTTTTTTAAGCAAACATCACTTCTACATGACCTGAGTAAAAAAGGCAAAACCTGAAAAAAATGTGCTATTTCATCGACTTGCTCTGAAGATTCAGGTGAAAACATTAAGACTAAAATGATTGCTTCCTACTGTTTCAGAAAAGCAATAGTTTGAGTGCCGATAATTACACGATTAGAAGGAGTTGTATAAATTCCACAGTGTCATAAGTCCTATCTGACTCGGGCAAGAAACAGATGACATCAAAATGCGATTCTCGTAAAAAACTTACTATTGGACAAAACTGGGTAAAAGATATGTCGATCCATCCTTTGTTTATGTTACTTTAACTTACAAAAGAAGAAATGATATATTTCTTATATTACAACAAACTTTTGGAAAAATTCGAAAGCTGCTTCAAACATTGTAGCGTGGGTACGCTTCGATTTTCTTCTCAAAATCTACTACTTTGATCTCGAAAAAAACATGCACAGACAGGTTTAAGAAATTCTTAACTATTCAATTTGTTATAATAACATATTAATTTGATAATTATTGTGTTTACATAATGAATGATAATCACAGTATGCTATAAAAACACTTACTTGATTGTATGTTCAACCCACGCTTCCACTGTCAAAACAATATGGCGGAAATCGAAATCGGCACTGAGATCTCGATCTCTGATTACATGGTTAATCAGAGAGCTTCCAGTCCCGTCAGTATAATAGTCCCAGATGAGAGGTATAGTTATGCTATAACGGCACAGCCTATCCTCATCCTCAGTAAGGCCACATAAAAAAATATGTGTGGTTCCGGTTACCCTACCTACCCTAATTTTTAGCCCCTACCCTAAAGATTTGTTTGCCATTTTGTACTTGGCGACAACAACCCTAAATTAGGGTTAGGGGTTAGGTTAGGGTTAATCTCGTTGAGATTAGAATTCCGAAGATTTTTGTCTGTATCTTCATCCTAATCTCCAAAGGGTCAGATGAGCTATTGCCATCACTTTTCGTCCGTCATCCGTCGTCCGTCCGTCAACATTTCACATTTTAATCTTCTCCTCAGAAACTACTGGGCCAATTGCAACCAAACTTTGGTGGAATGGTCCTTGGATGGCCCCCTTCCAAAATTGTGTCCGGTGAGCCCGACTTCAAATCAAGATGGCCGCCAAGCTAAAAATAGAAAAAAGGGGGGATGAAATTTCAATTGTCTATTGCTGCTTTAGTATAAGTCAAAATGAGCTCAAATTTTAACTGCAACTACATGGCAATGAGTAGTTTAACATATATCACGGATTTTTCTGTGAAATTTTTCGTTCAACCGATTTGTACCGATTATGCAAATTAAGCATATTTTGTACTTTTCGTCCTTTATTTCAAAAACTATAAGAGATAGATGTAAAATTCAAACTGCACACATGTTCAGCATGTCAAGATCTACCTACCCTGCAATTTTGAAGTAAATCCCATACCCCATTTTGGAGTTGGTGCCCCTTTTTCATCAAATTTTTAAAATGTTAATACTTTTCTTCTTATATTTCAAAAACTATAAGAGATATATGTTAAGTTTAAACTGCAAAAATGTGCAGCATGTCAAGATCTACCTACCCTGCAATTTTGAAGTAAATCCCATTTCCCATTTTGGAGTTATTGTCCTTTTTTCATAAAATTTTCAAAATTTTAATACTTTCATCCTTTATTTCAAAAACTATAAGAGATAGATGTTAAGTTTAACTACAAAAATGTGCAGCATGTCAAGATCTACCTACCCTGCAATTTTGAAGTAAATCCCATAACTCATTTTGGAGTTAGTGCCCTTTTTTCATCAAATTTTTAAAATGTTAATACTTTTCTTCTTATATTTCAAAATCTATAAGTCATAAGTCATAAGTTTATTGGTTCACCAATCAAGGGCCCACAGGGGGCATATTAAGATATAATTGTTTTACAACATAAACAAAAAACAGCAATAATGTTTTACCACTAGTTTAGAGCCAAGTCCTAGGTGTGTATTGATCCCTTTAACAATTAAGGAGGAGATAAAATGCATCTTAAAATAAAGAATTAGTATGACTACTTGAAGCACCAAGGGTCCATGCCATTAGGATGAACTTATGGGCCACACCAATTTTGAGACTATACAATGTAGTAACAGTATCAAAAACCCATCTTGGAGTTATTGCCTTTTTTTTATCAAATTTTTAAAATTTTGATACTTTTCATCTTATATTTCAAAAACTATAAGAGATAGATGTTAAGTTTAAACTGCAAACATGTTCAGTATGTCAAGATCTATCGACCAAGATGGCCCCCACAGCCGAACTTAGCTTAATATAGGACCCTATGGGAAATTCACATAAAAATCTTCTTGTCTGGAACCAGTTGCTCAATTGGAACCAAACTTTGATAAAATTTTCATTTGATGGTCCTCTTCCAAAATTGTGTCTGGTGGTCCTGCCCTCTGACCAAGATGGCTGCACAGCTGAACTTAGTTTAACATAGGACCCTATGGGAAATTCACATAAAAACCATCTTGTCTGGAACCAGTAACTCAATTAGAACCAAACTTTGATGGAATAGTCATTCGATGGTCCTTTTCCAAAATTGTGTCCTGCAGTCATGCTCTCCCACCAAGATGGCCACCACAGTGCAGTTGCGTTATTGAAAGCAGCTTTGATCCAGGTGAGCGATTACAGGCTCCTGGGAGCCTCTGGTTTTCTGTATCATTACTTCTTTATTTTAAATTAAAATATGCATTATGTTCATGAAAATGCTTTTTAATTATTGGGGCGAACAGACCCACTTTTAGGGCGAAAATAATCCAGGGAGAATGTGTAGTTAGGGCGAACAGACCTGATACCAACCTCGTTGAGCCTGATACTAGGATGAAGATACAGACAGAAATTTCTTCAGAATGCTAATATCAATGAGATTACATCCTCGGCACTTTATTTAGCAACTGACATGATATTTCTGCAAATCATATTAATTTATATTTTTTCTCTCTTTTATTCTTTGTAGAGCCTATAAGTATTAGTAATTGAGAAAAAAAAAATCGAGAAAGCATCAGAGATGCAACAGCCGAGTTGCAAGTCAAAAATCATTTGGTGTTGTGATCATAAATATATATGGCTTAGGGGTGGGGATCTCAACCATTAAAAAGTTCACTTCAGTTAGGGGTGGGGTATGATCCCCCAGAGCCTGAGCTATAAGGCATTTAATTTGCCTAGTTACCCTGATCATAAATATATATGGTTTAAGGGTGGGGATCTCAACCATTAAAAAGTTCACTTCAGATAGGGGTGGGGTATGACCACCCGGAGCCTGAGCTATAAGGCATTTAATTTGCCTAGTCACCCTGATCATAAATATATATGGTTTAGGGGTGGGGATCTCAATCATTAAAAAGTTCACTTCAGGTAGGGGGTGGGGTATGACCCTGGGGCCTGAGCTATAATGCATTTAATTTGCCTAGTCACCCTGATCATAAATATATATGGTTTAGGGTGGGGATCTCAGTCACATTTTTAAAACAGATTTCCCAGCTGAGCCCCGGGGATAAAAAAAGTTGAATGCACAACTTCACATTGGCATCTCCACCCATACCACATATTAAGTTTCTATCTTACATGTATGTAGTTTCAGAGAAATGTGTAATTCTCAAAATATGTACTTTTTCTATAAAAAACCATGATTTTACAAGAAAAAAACAATAGATTAATCTGAATTTTGAACTCGCTCTACATAATAGTGTAATAATGCTTCCTACCAAAAATTATGTTGATCGGCCAAAAACTAAGCGCTATCGCGTTAACGAAGATAATTATCAAAATATGTACTTTTTCTATAAAAAAACATGATTTTACCAGAAAAAAACAATAGATTATTCTGAATTTCGAACTCGCTCTAAATAATAGTGTAATAATGCTTCCTACCAAAAATTACGTTGATCGGACAAAAACTAAGAGTGCTATCGCGTTAACGAAGATAATTCTCAAAATATGTACTTTTTCTATAAAAAACCATGATTTTACAGAAAAAAACAATAGATTAATCTGAATTTCGAACTCGCTCTAAATAATAGTGTAATAATGCTTCCTACCAAAAATTATGTTGATCGGCCAAAAACTAAGAGCGCTATCGCGTTAACGAAGATATCCATACGCCCATCCGCCCGTACGCCCGCCCGCCCGCCTTTCGCCAAAACATAAGCCGACTGCAACTTCGTTGCAACTCGGCTAAAAATTGAAGTTAACTGCCTTTTTAAAACCAATTCAACAGCCTCAAATTATAGAAAAAGGACTTTGATATACAGGCTCAAAATATTCTATCTATAATTGACATTATTTCAGAGATCCGGTTGAAATTTGATGGTAGTGCTAATGTGTATTGGACAGAAACTCATGAGGAAGGATCAGGGGATGATAGAAGAACAGTAACAGAAACTTACTCAGCTCATGAAAACTACTTTACATTTAATATGGTTTTATATGGCAAAAGTAAGATTAAGTTTTGGTAGTCCAAGAGTCCAAGTAAGAATAAGTTTTGATAATCCAAGTAAGAATAAGTTTTGATAGTCCAAGTAAGAATAAGTTTTGGTAGTTTAAGTAAGAATAACTTTTAAAAATCCAAGTAAAAATAAGTTTTGATAGTTTAAGTAAGAATAAGTTTTGATAGCCCAAGTAAGAATAAGTTTTGATAGTCCAAGTAAGAATAAGTTTTGATAGTCCAAGTAAGAATAAGTTTTTATAGTCGAAGTAAGAATAAGTTTTGATAGTCCAAGTAAGAATAAGTTTTGATAGTTCAAGTAAGAATATGTTTTGATAGTCCAAGTAAGAATAAGTTTTGATAGTCCAAGTAAGAATAAGTTTTGATAGTCCAAGTAAGAATAAGTTTTTATAGTCGAAGTAAGAATAAGTTTTGATAATCCAAGTAAGAATATGTTTTGATAGTCCAAGTAAGAATAAGTTTTAATAGTCCAAGTAAGAATAAGTTTTGATAGTCCAAGTAAGAATAAGTTTTGATAGTCCAAGTAAGAATAAGTTTTGATAGTCCAAGTAAGAATAAGTTTTGATAGTTCAAGTAAGAATAAGTTTTGATAGTCCAAGTAAGAATAAGTTTTGATAGTCCAAGTAAGAATAAGTTTTGATAGTCCAAGTAAGAATAAGTTTGGATAGTCCAAGTAAGAATATGTTTTGATAGTCCAAGTAAGAATAAGTTTTGATAGTCCAAGTAAGAATAAGTTTTGATAGTCCAAGTAAGAATAAGTTTTTATAGTCGAAGTAAGAATAAGTTTTGATAATCCAAGTAAGAATAAGTTTTGATAGTCCAAGTAAGAATAAGTTTTGATAGTCGAAGTGTTAATAAGTTTTGATAGCCCAAGTAAGAATAAGTTTTGATAATCCAAGTAGAAACTGTTTTTGTTGGTTGTATTATAGAAGGACATGTGCACTTTTACTTAATTAGTTATGGCGTAAAACACCATTTTCAACAATATTTCAATTACATTTTTGTATATAGTGGCGATCAGTTATATTTGTGGAGGAAACCACCAACCGGACGCAAGTCACTTACAAACTTGATCATATAATGTTGTGTCGAGTACACCTTACCATGAGCGGGATTCAAATTTAGAACTTTAGTTGTGATAGGCACGACGACCCCTTTGCTTCATTGGGTTTTACTATCACATAAATAATATATACTACAGTCATAAGTTCTTATGGGAGACAACCATTTTTTTTTAGACTTCTCCATGTACATGTAGCTGAGGGCTAACAACCTTTCATGATATATAAATCAAACCTTTTTTGGTGGCTTGTCTTGAAAGAAGGTGATTGAATTTGAATTTGAATTTTGAATTTTGGTGTTTAACGCCACTTTCAGCAATATTTCAGCTCTATCATGGCGACTAGTTTTAGTGGTGGAGGAAGCCGGAGTACTCGGAGAGAACCACCGACCATGGGCAAGCAACTGGTAAGCTTTATCACTTGCGGCTGCGAGTCGAGTCCACCCTTTTTTAGCTCACCTGACCCGAAGGGTCATGTGAGCTATTGCCATCACTTGGTGTCCGTCGTCGTCGTCGTCCGTCTTCCGTCATAAACTTTTTCAAAAATCTTCTCCTCTGAAACTACTAGACCAATTGAAACCAAACCTGGTCTGAATCGTCACTAGGGTGTCTAGTTTCAAAATTCTGTCCGGTGATGCCGTGCACCAACCAATATGGCCACTGTTACTAAAAATAGAACATATGGTAAAATTGCAGGTTTTGGGTAATAACTCAAAAACCGTTAATAATATCAAAAATCTGACATTGGGTAAAAATGATCAGCACAGCAAGATCTACATACCCTACAATTTTGAAGTAAATCTGATGACCCATCTTGGAGTTATTGTCCTTTTTTTCATCAAATTTTCACAATTTTAATACTTTTCGTTTTTTATTTCAAAAACTATAAGAGATAGATGTTAAGTTTAAATTGCAAAAATGTGCAGCATGTCGAGATCTACCTACCCTACAATTTTGAAGTAAATCCCATTACCCATTTTGGAGTTATTGCCCTTTTTTCATCAAATTTGGTCCAGGTGAACTATTGTCATCACTTGGCGTCCGTCGTCTATAAACTTTTCACATTTCAAGCTTCTTCTCTGAAACCACTTGGCCAATTGGAACCAAACTTAGCAGGAATGTTCCTTGGATGGTCCTCTACAAAGTTTCTCTTTTTTGTTCCAGTCTGATATTCAACATGGCTGCCAGGGCCAATAATATGCTCTTATTGGCTGAAATTTCAAAGATCTTCTTCTCTTCTCTGAACCCAAACAGTAAATGAATGATCATTGGAATGTCCTTTACCAAGTTTCTGTTTTTTATGCCGATCGGAAATTCAAGATGGCCACCACCGCAGGACATAGATTAACATTGGACCCTATGGGAAAAATGTTTCAAAACGCTTCTTCTCTGAAACCACTTGGACAATTGTAACCAATCTGCCCAAGGAATGATCATTGGAAGGTCCTTTATAAAGTTTCTATTTTTTATGCCGATCGGAAATCCAAGATGGCCACCACCGCATGACATAGATTAACATTGGACCCTATGGGAAAATGTTCAAATGCCTTCTTCTCAGAAACTACAAATGTGATTAAAGCCACACTGTACATGAATGTTCATTGTATGGTCCTCTACAAATTTTAGGTTTTTCGTTCCGATATGAAATTCAAAATGGCGGCTACGGCAGGACTTAGTTTAACATTGGACCCTATGGGGAAAATGTTTCAAAACGCTTCTTCTCTGAAACCACTTGGACAATTGAAACCAAACTGCCCAGGAATGATCATTGGAAGGTCCTCTACAAAGTTTGTGTGTTTTTTATGCCGATCGGACATCCAAGATGGCCTCCACTGCAGGACATAAATTAACATTGGACCCTATGGGAAAATGTTCAAATGCTTTCTTCTCAGAAACTACAAATATGATTACAGCCAAACTGTACGTGAATGGTCATTGGAGGATCCTCTACAAACTTTAGGTTTTTTGTTCCGATATGAAATTCAAAATGGCAGCTATGGCAGGACTTAGTTTAACATTGGACCCTATGGGAAAAATGTTTCAAAATGCTTCTTCTCTGAAACCACTTGGACAATTGAAATCAAACTGCCCGGGAATGATCATTGGGAGGTCCTCTACAAAGTTTATGTTTTTTTTGCCGTTCTGAAATCCAAGATGGCCTCCACCACAGGACATAGATTAACATTGTACCCTATGGAAAATGTTCAAATGCCTTCTTCTCAGAAACTCCAAATCAGACTAAATCCAATCTAGACAGTAATGTTCATTGGATGGTCCTCTACAAAGTTTTG
>MJUT01008187.1:160351-170833 GCA_002080005.1 Gigantidas platifrons
ACATGTAAACCTAAGAATGGAATTATCCCATCTCACATCTCAAACATGTAAACCTAAGAATGGAATTATCCCATCTCACATCTCAAACATGTAAACCTAAGAATGGAATTATCCCATCTCACATCTCAAACATGTAAACCTAAGAATGGAATTATCCCATCTCACATCTCAAACATTGTTCACCACTGATTATTTTTCTCACACTATTTGGCAAAGAATCAGATGTATATGTTCAACTTGAAAATGGCCATGTCAGGAAAAATATTTTACTTCAAACTATGAAGTTTAATGAAAAATTGAAATGATATTCTACATGGTCATATGCATTTTAGTTTTATATCACAGACATAAAACTAAATAAGCATCTTGACAGTACCGTATTTGTATGGTAATTTAGAACTTGAAGCGATCCTAAATTTTTAGTGGTATATATTTGCAACGTTTTCACAATGCGACTCCAAAAAGAAAAAAGGTAATGTGATGTGAGATACATTAATCACCTCAAATGTGCCTTTCACACATATATACAATCATGTATGAAATATGCTTTTGTAACTTGTACTGGCTATGATCTATCTGAGCAATGAATTACTCACTGGGCACTGGCAGAAAGACTATCCATTGTTCATTTAAGAAATAATTCATGGAAGCCATAGTTTGTATCCAGTTAACATTATTTTCGTAAATATTTTATACCGAGCGACAAAAGGTGTTACCCATGTTAAAACGTTATACAAACTATGGTTTCCATGAATTATTTTGATTCTGGTAGGAAAAATCTAACTTATATTTTGAAGTAGAAATCAAAATTGTTATACAATTTGTACATGTAATAACAAAATACACTAACCTTCTGGTTTACAGTTGTTTTTCCTACATGGATAACTAGACGGTGATGCAATTAAGTTACTCATATCTTTCAATTTTATGGCATTTTGTATTTAGCTACTTAAACATGTAAAATGCTCACAAAATCGTAAAATAAATCAGTAACTAGGGTTATATGTAAACTACATCACCATAAGATGGCAAATTACAATTGTCAAAGTATGGTTATCTTAAGCATTTTCCCCAAAAAAGTTATTTGTCAAGAAACAATTCGAGAATTTTTATGTTTGTGTGCACCATGGTCCTGTATGAATACATGAATTTACTTAGGAATGATGTTTATAATTTGTTCATCAATACGCATGTGCAAATTAAGATATATCGGAACTTTTATCACGGTATTATTTATATAGTGAATGAAAGACGTCATGTTAGAATACTATTTTATATTGTTTATATGATATAATTAATATCCAGAATTGTTTTGTAGATTCTGTTTTTTTTTTTTTATAAGATTTATCTGCCATACATGTATTCTTTAAACATACATTACTTATTTTTAAATTTTTTATTTTTTCATGACCCTTTTATTAGCTATTTTTATTTTTATGAAAGTGTGTTCTATATATATAAATATAGTATGACTATGACATTTTTACACACAATTTTTAAAACCCCCTTTTAATTTGTTTATTTTGTCCCAATTTAATTTTTTTTAAAAAGATGGAATTTAGCCCTGACTTGCCAATTGCACCTTTTAAAGTAATCTCTTATTTTTCTGATGTATAGAATTTGATATATAAGTAAACTATGGTGAAACAAATCATATACATTGTAATTGTTGTTTTCTTTGAAAGTTGCAGAAAATACTTCATCATGGGGATGGGACATGTCATAGCACTCTCAATGTTAAACTTGAGTCATCATCTTTTTTCTGTGACCTCTTGAATGTATGTTATCATGACCTCATATTGACTTTATTTCCCCCCCCCCCTAAAATTCGGCTTCTTTGCTATTGCATTAACACCAGGTAGTGTGACATTTTTTAAGTGGAATTGAGTGTTGTTAAAACATTGATTGGTTATTAGTAATAAGATTGGTTTGGTTTTTGGTGTTTAATGCCATATTCAACAATATTTCAGTTGTATCATGATGGTCAGTTTTATTGGTGGAGGAAACTGGAGTACCTAGAGAAAAATATAGACCTGCTGCAAGTCGCTGACAAACTTGATCACATAATGTTGTATCGAGTACACCTCCCCATGAGTGGGATTCAAACTCACAATGTTAGTGGTGATAGGTACTGATTGCATAGGTAGTTGTAAATCCAACTACCATACTATCATGACGACCCACTAGTAATTAGAATAGTTTTTCTATTACATGTATCAACATTCCTTTAATTTGTGCAATAAGTTAGTAGATACAAATGACCCTAAGGAAAATTGAATAATTTGTTGTTGTGATACTGCTTTCACCAACAATTATGTTGGTTGTTGTTTTTTTTTATTTAGCTTTCTGGGTTAAGATGTACCGATTGAACAATGCTACCCAGTATTGGTTTAGTAAATATTATTATTATTATATTAAAGTCTTTGATTGGTCATATACATTGTTAATTTGATGATTTTTTTAAGGCAATTATAACATGCAAAGTTTCAGTTCATATTAAAAGTATACATGTGTGAACAGGTTGTAATCCATATTTGTACCATTGCTAAAAATAGAAATTGTATTTGTTATACCTATCTAGATTATTATTTGTAATACTCTTTATAAGTTATGTTGACTTGTGTCTAATCCATTTTGTTCTTTAGTACATAACATATAGAAATAGTAAATTTTCATTGGTTGTTAGCTAGGCTCTATATTTCAACAGTACAGTTCATGTCTTGACTACGGGAGACTATACTTTGCCACGGGCACTATACTAAAACGACCATTCTTCCCGCGGGACTATACCAATTTTTCCGCGAATTTACGTGATGAATTTTCAATAAAAGTTACTTCCCTTGATATGCACGGCGCTACGATTAACAGTTGATTACGTCATTGTTTACATTGCCGACATGGCTGCCAGATTCAGCACATTGCAACAATAAAATGTAAAGACAAAAGCGGCCACTAAATATGCAAAGTTCTCTCGGACTTCATGTTGGAAAAAAATTATGACGGGGAGATAGGCACAATGGATATTGTTGTACTCAATGGCATTTTACAAGACTTTTACGTGAATGTCAGAACCAGCAGTGGAGATAATTATTCTAATAGTTGCAATTTTTTAGCCATTAGACATGTTATGTACTAAATTTATTATGTACTTCTCCCTCGGGAACCGTTCTCCTATAGTGTTGTCTGGGAAAGTATAGTGCCCTCGCCTACCGGCTTGGGCACCATACCTACCCAGACAACACTATAGGAGAACAGTTCCCTTGTGAGAAGTCCATAATAGGATAATATTTGACAAATAAAATACCGGTATGTTTAAACTAATAAACTTGAATAAAGTAAATGTTCTTCTTAGCTAACCTGGGGACCTGGGTGGCTCAATGAGTTAGGTCGTTGGAACTAACAACTCATACAAGCTTATCTCCAATACGCTGTGGGTTCACGCCCAGCTTTGTAAATTACAAAAAAGGGTGCACTCGATTCACAGCCTCAAGTGATAAAGTTTACCAGTTGCTTGCCCAGGGTCGGTGGTTCTCTCCGGGTACTCCGGCTTCCTCCACCACTAAAACTGGTCGCCATGATATAGCTGAAATATTGCTGAAAGTGGCCTTAAACACCAAAATTCAAATTCAAATTCATTCTTAGCTCACCTTGCCAAAGGCAAAGTGAGCTTTTGCCATCACTTGGCGTCCATCGTCCGTTAATCTTTCACATTAAATCTTCTCCTCTGAAACCCCTTAGACAAATGAAGTAAAACTTGGTAGGAAGCATCTATGGAAGGTCCTTTATAAAGATTGCTCATTTTGTCCCAATCCACTAACAAACATGGCTGCCACAGACAATTCTTGTTTCTGATTGGCCGATGATTTTAAAAATTCTTCTCCTCTGAAACCGCTTAGCCAAATGAACCGAAACTTGGTATGAAGTCTCTATTGGCGGTCATCTATAAAGAGAGCTCATTTCGTCCCGATGCATTTACAAACATGGCCGCCACAGGCAATTCTTGTTTCTAATTGGTTGATTTCTAAAAATATTCTCCTCTGAAACCGCTTAGCCAAATGGACCGAAACTTGGTAGGAAGCATCTATGGTAGGTCCTCTATAAAGAATGTGCATTCTGTCTTGATCCGTTAACAAACATGGCCACCACAGGCGATTCTTGTTTCTGATTGGCTGATTTTTTAGATTCTTCTCCTCTGAAACCGTTTGGCCAAATGAACCGAAACTTGGTAGGAAGTATCTATGGGTGGTCATCTATAAAGAGAGCTCATTTCGTCCCGATGCATTTACAAACATGGCCGCCACAGGCAATTCTTGTTTCTAATTGGTTGATTTCTAAAAATATTCTCCTCTGAAACCGCTTAGCCAAATGATCCGAAACTTGGTAAGAAGCATCTATGGAAGGTCCTCTATAAAGAATGTGCATTCTGTCTTGATCCGTTAACAAACATGGCCACCACAGGCGATTCTTGTTTCTGATTGGCTGATTTTTTAGATTCTTCTCCTCTGAAACCGTTTGGCCAAATGAACCGAAACTTGGTAGGATGCATCTATGGGCGGTCCTCTATAAAGATTGCTCATTTCGTCCCGATCCATTAGCAAACATGGCTGCCACAGACAATTCTTGTTTCTGATTGGCTGATGTTTAAAAATCTTCTCCTCTGAAACTGCTTGGCCAAATGGACCGAAACTTGGTAGGAAGCATCTATGAAAGGTCCTCTATAAACATTGCTCATTTCATTCCGATCCATTCTTGTTTCTGATGGGTTGATTTCTAAAAAAATCTTCTCCTCTGAAACTGCCTGGTCAAATGAATCAAAACCTGGTAGGAAGCATTCTTAGAAGGTACTCTATAAAGATTGCTCATTTAGTTTCGATCCGTAAACAAACATGGCTGCCACAGGCAATTCTTGTTTCTGATTGGTTGATTTCTAAAAAATATTTTCCTCTGAAACCGCTTTCCCAAATGAACTGAAATTTGGTAGGAAGCATCTATGGAAGGTCCTCTATAAAGATTGCTCGTTTCATCCCGATCCATTAACAAACATGGCCGCCACAAGTAATTCTTGTTTCTGATAGGCCGATTTTTAAAAATCTTCTCCTCTGAAACCGCTTATCCAAATTAAACGAAACTTGGTAGGAAGCATATATGGAAGATTCTCTATAAAGATTGCTCATTTTGTCCTGATTGGTTAACAAACATGGCCACCACAGGCAATTCTTTTGTCTGATTGGTTGATTTAATTCTAAAACATCTCCTCTGAAACAGCTTTGCCAAATGGATCGAAACGTGGTAGGAAGCATCTATGGAATGTGCTCTATGGGAATTGCTCATTCCGTTTTGATCTGTTGACAAACATGGTCGTCATAGGCAATTCTTGTTTCTTATCGGTCGATTTCTAAAACAGCTTTTCCTCTGAAACTGCTTGGCCAAATGATATGAAACTTGGTAAGAAGCATCTATGGAGATTGCTCATTTCGTTATGATCCATTAACAACAGTGGTTGCCACAGGCAATTCTTGTTTTAGATTGGTCGATTTCTAAAAATCTTCTTCTCTGAAAGTGCTTTGCCAAAATGAGCCGAAATTTGGTGGGAAGCACCTATGGAAGGTTCTGTATTAAGTTTCCTCAAAGCAGAATGAAAGGTGAGCGACACAGGCTCAGCTCAGTGCTGAGCCTCTAGTTTATGATTAATACAGAGTTATATGAGGTATGAAGAAGAGTTTGAAGGTACTAAAGGGGTAATCAGAATACGTAAATCGAAGAAGAACGGACAACACAATGGCCAAAAGAAAAAAGACAAAAAGACAAACAATGATCTACAAAACATACACATAAAACTAAAGATCAAGTAACATGAATCCCTCTAAAAATCTAGGGTGAACTCAGGTGCTCCGGAAGGGTAAGCAGTTCCTGCTCCACTAGTAAATCATTCTTTATCAGCTGTATTGAGAAAGATGAGTTTGTGAAAAAATATGTGTTTACAGTATATAAAAATATAGTATTTCTTGGTAGCTTGACTGGCAATATACCAAGAGACCTTTTTGTATCACTTGGTGGTCAGATATTCCCTCATCATTAACTTTTTTTTCACATTTTAATCTTCTCCTGTAACACTGTTAAACCAAATTGGAATCAAAACTTGGCATGAGTGATCCTATGGAAGAAAACAAAGGAAACTGATCTTCCAGAGAGAGGACTAGTAGAAGGTTGTATTAGGTTAAAATTTCCTTGGGAACCTGGAGCAGAGTATGAAAATACTTATTCAGCAACATCATTGTAATATTTAGATTGAGAAAAAACTTGTTCAAGTGATTATGAGGCCAGATTCTTGTGGGTCCAAAGTTTCACATAGACTACTTGATTGATTTTTTTGTGTTTAACGTCACTTTCAGCGATATTTTAGCTATATCATGGCGACCAGTTTTAGTGGTGGAAGAAGCCGGAGAGAACCACCGACCATGGGCAAGCAACTGGTAAACTTTATCACTTGCGGTTGCGAGTCTAGTGCACCCTTTTTGTAATTTACAAAGCCGGACGCGAACCCACGCCGTATTGATGATAGGCTTGTACGAGTTGTAGGTAATCCAACTACCTAACTCATTGAGCCACCCGGATCCTATATAGACTACTTGATATAACTTAATGTAATAAAGTTTGCCAAGTATTTGCCACATGTTAGTGGTGTTTTCTGGGTATTGCTGTTTCCTCCATTAATAAAAGACCACCATGATATAACTGAAATACGTTTTAAAGATTCTGATCCTTTTCTTGCATTGAAATCCTATCTTAAATATATTTGTATATCACTACTATGTATGTCACTGAATGGCATAGTTTAATATACCGTTACTAGGACCCCATGGGGAATATACTAATAATTTCAATACATGTAATATTAAATAACATTGAGTAATGATTTCTACAACAACTTAATTTTTGGAAATAATGTGGCTTTGATACTAATAATGTAAAGTGTTAAATAAATCAGAGTTTTCATTAAATGATGTTTCCCATTTAATTAAAAGTAATAGAAATTCATAAATGTCATTTTTGTTAGTATGAATGACCCAATAAAGTCATTACAGTACCTTTTCCCTTAGTCAGCAATAGAGAAAGTAAAATATGGTTTAATGTTCTTGAAATATGTTGAAAGGTTTTTTGCATAAGCTTCTTTACAAATTGATTTTTTTAGGCATTTGTAATACTAGTATACATTACAGAGATATAAAGAAATATCCGACTTCAAAGAAATTGTTTAATCGTTACCAAAAAAAAGATTTGAATTTTGGCAGAAAAAAACTTAACAATAATTAACAATAATTTTTAATTATTGAATTGTTGAATTTCACTTTTGTATGCTATATATTTGACAAATCTAATGAACTTGAAACTGTAGTCAGGTGATCAAAATCTATTTTAAATATAATTAATAGTTATGAGGAAAAACACTTAAGTTAAGGAGTAATTAATTATAAGAACTCGGGTTCAGTGCCGGATTTAGGACAAATGAGGCCCTGTGCTAGTTAAGTTATGAGGCCCCTTATTTGGGCCCTGAAGAAGATTTGGCCTACACAGGCAGTCAGGCATACATGCTCAGGAAATTTAGGAATAGTTAAAATATTAGGTTAGACAGGTACACTGCGTCTGCAACAAACTCGAAGCCATTATATATTCAGCACACTAAACCTCATGTACAATTACATTCTTAAAACTGCACAATTTCTCAGTTATTCTTTAGTAAAACATTATATTTAAACTAAAAGATGCATTAAAAATCACATTCAAGATTCTAAAATAAGGTTGTCTCGCTTATGATTCACAACGCATTTGATGGCAGCAAAGGCCACAAGAGCTGTCGGATTCCTGCGCAGAAACCTCAGACACTGTCCTCAGGAAGTTCGCAGTCAGGCGTACTCTACATTAGTCAGGCCAGTCCTCGAATATTGCAGCTCAGTGTGGGACCCCCACCAACAAGATAACATCAAGCGACTAGAATCTGTCCAACGTCAAGCAGCTCGCTTCGCCTCTGGGGACTACCGCTCACGTGAACCTGGTTGCGTCTCCAACATGCTAGACCACCTTAATTGGGAACCGCTGCAACACAGAAGAGCCAGAAACAGAGTAGTGATGCTCTACAAGATCATCAACAATATAGTTGAGGTTCCTATACAGCACCTACTCCAGACACATGACACCAGAACACGAGGCTCATCAGCTAACAACATCGGCAAATCTGCACCCGACTGGACATCTACAAATACTCCTTCGTTCCAGCTACAATCATATCTTGGAATACCATCCCTCAAGATATCCGGGCTTCACCAACTGTGGAACAATTCCAACACACTCTGACAGATATCAGTGTGTTGACACTCCTCCACAAGTAACTTTACCCAGCTCTGTTTTTAATTGTACATACAGATCATTTTATTTTGTATATAGCAGGAAATTTTAAGCTGTACGCAGGAGTATTTGCACTCAGACATGAGTTACTTCTTTCCGGAAGATGATGATGATGATGATGATGATAAACTTTTAAGAGGCAGCGTATTTAACGCCGCGATCAGTCTCAGCAAGCACACATCGGACACAAACACGCCCCACTACTGCGCAATTCACACTGACAAGTCACAAGAGCACAACTCACAACTAACGCCCACACGACGTGCGTGAAGAATATATTGCACATGAACAGGGTGACCAGAACGAAACACTGTATTGCAGACCTTTTTCACTTTCTGATATTAAGATCAGATCATCTGTGTATACTGAGGAGACAAGTAAGTTTTGTTGAATCTAAACTTACAGGATCAGAATGTAACTGATCAAAAATCTCAGGGAGAACATTTCTATATATTAACCAGCATAGGGCTCAAGCTATGGAATCAGGTCAACTCGCCCACTGTTCGGGACAACTCGCCCACTCACCAGGACCTTTAGAAAAACTTATTTTTTTGTGTTTTGTTAACGTAGTACAAATAAGCGGATTTGACTGTATTTTGTTATTTGTCTTATGTAATTTAGTTTTTGTGTTTTTGTGTTCTTTCATGTGCATTTCTTCTCTCTGGGGTGACTCGAAAAGCCGAAATACACCTAGAAAATGCCGAAATACACCTCAAAATTGTATAAGTGAAAGATGCAACTCGTTATATCCCTGTCTATCACTCAAGGAAAGATTGGTGTTGGACAAACTCATTTTATAGGAAAATGAGTCATGCACCATTATAAAAAGATGACAGATTTGTGACACCTACCTTGTAACTTTTTTTTACTGTAAAAGATATTTATTTTTGACATTTTCCTTCTTTATATCATACTGTAACCAATAATAGATGTAAAGGATTGTACACATTATTGTGGGGCACATGTACAAGTCAGGGGCGGATCCAGGATTTCAAGTTAGGGGGCGCACTTAAAATAATCGCGCCGGGCAGAGCGACGCGCGAAATTTTTTGGGGTATTTCGTTTGAAAAATCACGATTTTACACCAATTTTTTTTTTTTCTCCAATTTTAGGGGGTGCGCTCCCTCCCCCCTGGATCCGCCCCTGCAAGTTATGACATGATACATGTACAGTACATGGGAAATGCTAAAAAATGGATCGTATCCCCACGATCGCATTATCATTCCTATTGTGAATATTTAATGAATTGTTCATATTAGGCCACCATGAATACAAGATAAAATGAGTTTTATCTTAGTAATTGGTGGAGCCCTCACGCCACGTCAAGGCTATGAACAATGTGAGGGTGGGGCCCCCTTTTCGTGAAGACCCAGGAATACATTTCAAATGAATGATGAAATTTCCCAAAATAAAGTATTTAATTTTATTTTTTTATATATTTTTTTTAAATTTCAGTCAGTGTCTATCTTTCACATTTTTAGCTCACCTGACCCAAAGGGTCAGGTGAGCTATTGCCATCACTTTTCGTCCGTCGTTCGTCCATCAACATTTCACATTTTAATCTTCTCCTCAGAAACTACTGGGCCAATTGCAACCAAACTTTGGTGGAATGGTCCTTGGATGGCCCCCTTCCAAAATTGTGTCCGGTGTTCCCGACTTCAAACCAAGATGGCCACCAAGCTAAAAATATAAAAAAGGGGAGATGAAATTTCAATTGTCTATTGCTGCTTAAGTATAAGTTAAAATGAGCTCAAATTTCAACTGCAGCTACATGGCAATGTGTAGTTTAACATATATTACGTGTTTTTCTGTGCAATTTTTCTTTCAGCCGATTTCTACCGATTATGCAAATTAGGCATATTTTGTACATTTTGTCCTTTATTTCAAAAACTATGAGAGATAGATGTTAAATTCAAGCTGCATACATGTTCAGCATGTCAAGATCTACCTACCCTGCAATTTTGAAGTAAATCTGATTACCCATCTTGGAGTTATTGCCCTTTGTTCTTCAAATTTTTGAAATTTTAATACTTTTCGTCTTATATTTCAAAAACTATAAGAGATAGAGGTTTAGTTTAA
>MJUT01008187.1:185311-198358 GCA_002080005.1 Gigantidas platifrons
GAGCAATTTTTCAGCTATATTCAGGACGAGAATAATTTAAACGCCACAGGACTCGAAACAAGGAAATGTGATGGGTAGGGACGGAGAATTTTGCCAGTGCAACAGGTCTCCTATTGACCACTCATGTTACACTGGGTTCTTTAACGTGCGAAGAGGGTGGCAATCTCTCAACACGGGACCTCGGTTTTATTTACGTCTCATCCGAAGGACGGGTTGGTTGTCAATTTATACATCCCGCACAACCGACGGACACCCCTTCAAGCCGAAGAAGCTCTCGGTCCCATTTCTATACCCCGGGTTCCCGTGGGGTTGACCCCTTTTAGAGGACTAGTGCCTCTAGGACGGAGAAACCTTGTGCCTATTCTACCACGGCACACCCTCTGGGAGGGGGTTCTGTGTTTTTGGTTTCCTGATGATAACTTGTGAATGAAAAGTCAGATTGAAGCTAGGTGTGGCATGTAAGTGTATATTATGAATATCTAGGCCAAGTTCGATAATGACAATTTTTCGACAATTTTTACTAGAGTTGTGCCCGTTTTTATACCTCTAAATTGCTAAATTTTTGGTTTCTAGATGATAACTTAGGAACAAATAGTCAGATTGAAACTAGGTTTGGTATGTAAGTGTATTTCATGAATATCTAGGTCAAGTTCGATAGCGATCATTTTTCGACAAATCTTACCAGAGTTACATCCCTTTTTATACTTTGTCTGTGTGTCCCGAATTGGTTTCCAGATGATAACTTGTGAATGAAAAGTTAGATTGAAGCTAGGTGTGGCATGTTAATGTATCTTATGAATATCTAGGTCAAGTTCGATAATGACAATTTTTCGACAATTTTTACTAGAGTTGTGCCCCTTTTTATACCTCAAAATTGCTAAATATTTGGTTTCCAGATGATAACTTGGGAACAAATAGTCAGATTGAAACTAGGTTTGGTATGTAAGTGTATCTCATGAATATCTAGGTCAAGTTCTATAATGATGATTTTTTGACAAATCTGACAATTAATTTCAAAATATTTGGTCCATTATTAAAAAAGTTACCCATTAGGTCTCTATGTTAATTATATTTTCTAAAGGGTATAAATCTGGATGGAGTGAGTACAAATAGTGTAGGAGCCCAACCATCAAAACAAAATAACAGACATGACATGCATATTTCATTGTACCATGAGACATATGACATTTAAATATTAAAACACTACTCATTAACTGACCATTAAGGTAATAGTGTCCTTTAATATTTAAATATCCATTGCCACATGGTGATAGTCGTCCTTTAATATTTAAATATCACTATGTCTGTTATTATCCCACCGCGATAGCGGTGAGGGGATATAGTAATAGCGGCCGTCTGTCTGTCCATCCGTCACACTTTCTTGTTTATGCGATAACTTGAGTAAACATGGATAGATTTGAATAATATTTTGCATGTGGCTTGTAATTATCATTATCTTGGATGGGTTCTAACATGGAAATATTTGAAGCAAGTGTTTTGGGGGAATATGGTAGTTTTTGGTTGAAAAATTACCAATTTTGAGAATTGTGTCTTGTTTACACGATAACTTTAGTAAACATGGATAGATTTGAATAATCTTTGCATGTGGCTTGTAAGTATGTTATACATTAAGACTGCAAGGCTGCTTTCTATCAATATATAAAGCTAAATATTATGCAAGTGTGGGGGGATACGTTGTGCATTCATGCGCTAGGCGGTTCTTCTATTTATACTCACTTCATCTAGATTTCTACTCTTTTGAAAATATATATAACATAGAAACATAATGGGTAACATTTTTAATAATTCTTATATGTCCATCTTAACAATTTGTGGTATGTTTTGCCAATCATAAATTCAAGATCGCTGCTATTACTGTTAACGTATATCATTTAGAAGAAAACGTAGATGGAATGTTTTTAGTACATTGTATGTCCACGAAAAACGAAGTTGTGAATGGATATAGTAAGGCTACCCTCCGTCCATCCGTCCGTCCTTCCGTAACATCCTTGTGAACACTCTAAAATCAACATCCTTCAATGGATTTTGACCAAACTTGGTACATATTTAGTCCTTTGGAGAATCTGAAACCCTATTGATTTTCAAGGTCATAAGTCAAAGGTCAAGGTCACCGGGTCAAATTGTTTACCACATAACATCCTTGTGAACAGTCTAGAATCAACATCCTTCAATGGATTTTGACCAAACTTGGTACATGTACATACTATTACTTAGTCCTTAAGAGAATCTGGAACTCTATTGATTTTCAAGGTCATATGTGAAAGGTCAAGGTTACCGGGTCAAATTTTTTACCACATAACATCCTTGTGAACACTAGAATCAACATCCTTCAATGGATTTTGACCAAACTTGGTACATACTTAGTCCTTAAAAGAATCTGGAACCCTATTGATTTTCAAGGTCAAAGTTCAAGGTCACTGTGTCAAATTTTTAACTGCATAACATCCTTCAATGGATTTGACCAAACTTGGTACATACTTAGGAGAGTCTGGAACCCCATTGATTTTCAAGGTCATAGGTCAAAGGTGAAGTTCACAGGGTCTAATGTTTACCCTGTATCATCGTTGTGAACACTCTAGAATCAACATCTTTCAATGGATTTTCACCAAGCTTGGTACATACTTGGTTCTTAAGAGAATCTGGAACCCTATTCATTTTCAAGGTCAAAGGTCAAGGTCACTGGGTCAAATTTTTAGGTGAGGGGATATGCCACGCTTTGCGTTGCCCTTGATTATACTGAAGCAATCTTTTAATTCTTTTTAATGTACACTGCTGATAATAAAAGATGTTAACATACAGTCCAATGTAATAAGCTTTGAATGCAATTGTTTCTTTTTTTTTAATATTAGTGTGAAAAAGTAACACTGGATGTTTTAGTAGACTTTATACAGGATTAGGGTTATGGTATTTAATGCCACTTTCAATAATATTTCAGTTATAATGTGACGGTCAGTTTTATTGGTGGAGGAAATCGGAGAAAACCACCGACCTTCTGCAAGTCACTGACAAACTTTTTCACATAATCAAATGTTGTATAGAGTTCACCTTATCATGAGCCGGATTGATTTATACAAAATATAATTCATCCTCTTTTTTTTACCACATTGCTTTTACACTATAAGTATGTTATGAAGTAATAATATCAATTCTTTATTGCAATATTTTCTTTATCTCTGTATATTTACTATGCAAGACTGTAATATAAACACACATATCTAATTTAAGATTATGTATCAGCATGTTATGTTGGAGAAGATTTGGTTATTGATATTTATCATCACTATCAGGAAATTCTCAACTATACTGTGACTACTAATCCTCTTGAGGAGGAAAGCCTTGACAGTTTACAAACTGATGGGTAAAACCTCTTGTCCTTGGGTACATGTCTGGAAACAATTACATATTATTGATTAGTGGGGTTAGGGTTATGTTGGCAGTGGCATTAAACACTAACACCACTTTCAACAACATTTTAATTAATATCATGATGGTCAGTTCTATTGATGGAGGAAACTGGAGTACGCTGAGAAAACCACCGACCTGCCGCAAGTCCCAAAAAACTTTACCACATAGTGTTGTATCGAGTACACATCGCCTGAGTGGGATTCAAACTCCCAATTTAGTTGGGTAACCAATGGGCATTGTTAATTATCAACATATTCATCTAGTGCATGTCAATTCTTTTGGCATAACAGTTAGTGATTGTGTTTAAAAACCTAAGAGGCTAAGTGAACTATTTTTCAGCTATATCATGACGAGAACAACTTACTTTTTGATGAAATGATGATACCTACCATATGTACCAGACCAACATACATGGCTGGAATGTTATAGCGACAGTACACTGAAATGCCAGTCCGCTTGTACACCGATTATATCAGATATTGCCTTCATTCCCAAATGTTGCATATACTAAACAGAGAAGCAGCAAATGCCAATTTTATTGTCTTTGGTTTGATCATACTGGGAGTTGAGCCCAGAGCCCTCTTAACAGCATTATAGGCCCCCAGGCAAAGCAGTGCAATTGGGACCCCTACCTACACAACCACTCAAAGGAATCAAAATGTAAATGCTGAGGTCGATAAAATTAAACATATATTTAGTGTATTGGTACTTCCAACAAAATATTAAAAAAAACATGTCGTACACAACATAAACAGATTAGCATGGGGCCCCTATGCTCCTGGGGCTCTGGGCAACTGCCACTAAGACGGCAATGATTGAGCCCACAATCCTCTAGAGAAACAAACCAACCGTTACACCTTAGAAATGGTTATTCAGTGATAAAAATATACGTTTGTAAATTATGTATCATGTCAATTTGTGTCAAATATGTTTTTATCTTACAGAAATAAGACTTAAGTTTGAAGGATTTGGTAATGTTCATTGGACAGAACGGCATTCAACTGGTTCAGGAAAGAATCGTCATACTACAACAAGACATTACTCAGCTCGTGAACACTACTTTGATATAAAAGTTGCTTTATATGGACAGAGTAAGAATATTTAATATTAAACAATGCAAAGTTTGAAGATACTAAAGAAGTAACCAGAAGACGTAAACGAAGAAGGACAGACAATACCAAGGTCAAAAGAAAGAAAGACAAAAGAACGAACAACAATCTACAAAACACTACAGAGAAAACTAAAGATCGAGCAACACAAACCTCACTAAAAACAGGGGTGAGCTCAGATGCCATGAAAGGGTAAGCAGTTCCTGCTCCACATGTGACACCCATCGTGTTACTCAAGTGTTACAAACCTGGAGAAACGTTATGAATGAGTAAAGGACCGGATTGTGATTACGGCAATCGGAACATATCTGTGGTCTTTTGTGACACAGATATTTCTTAGCGATGTCATTGTGGCGACCGTAAAACAGAACTTTGGAAGTGATGATTTCAACTTACGAGATTATAATATAGATAAAATTGCATATATGTGTGTTTGTTTACTAGTATTTGTCAATTAAAGACGCCCATGACAGGCAGTATAATTACATGAAAATCACAATATTTACATTAATTGATATGATTAGATTGATTGGATTTAACATACAAGACATACAAATACATGTAAATATACAATTTTGTAATCAATAATTTTGACAAGTATAGTGATCCCTGTAATAGATTAAGAGACAGTGCATTATCCACAGTTGTATATCTAACAATCTTAAGGATTGTAACTGGTTTACCAATTTTTACAAAAACAGATAAATTGTACTCGAATCAGGATGGACTACTCTCTCTAGTAGAAGACATAATAGGAAACTCCAATTATTTTATAATATAAAGAATGGACATGCACCAAATTATCTTAGAGAACTTATTCCTCCTACTGTACAAAGCACAACTATTTACCCCTTAAGAAACAGTTTGGATTTAATAATACCTTTTTGTAGACTCTCGATTACAACTGAATCTTTTATTCCATCTACTGTTAAACTCTGGAACCGGCTAGATCAATCTGATTGTAATCTTGACACATTAACTAAATTTCAAAAAAGCCATTCGAAAGGAAGTCAGATAATACAAAACGTATCCCGAAACATTTTTACTATGGTCCCAGAAAACTTAATATTATTCTAACTCAACTTCGTAACTCGTATTCATTTCTAAATTATGATCTATCAAAGGTCAATATAGTAAATTGTTCTGCTTGTTCCAGTGGAGCTCCAGGGGAAGATGCATTCCATTATTTTTTTACTTGTCCTAAGTATACCGAAATTAGACTTGTTATGATGAACAATTTAAATTGGGAACAGACAAGCGATCTGAATCTACTAACCCGCGGGTCTGATGACTTAACATACGAAGAAAATATTAATATCTTCAAACACGTTTTCAATTTGATTAAATCTTCAAAAAGATTCTTTGTAGTATAATTACTCGATAATTATCTACTCTCCAACCTCGCATCCATCCAACACAACTGTTTTTTTTTTTATTGAATTGTTTATTACATTATTTACAATATATTTTCTATATGTATTATATGCATGCTCAGAATGATCATTATACTATGTGAATTTATTGTATTAATGGGAGAAGACTTCATAAGTTGGCAAAACTTGTGTCCTATCCCTTTGTTAATTTAACAAATAAAATCATCATAAACTAAACTATATCTAACACAGATATATAATTATTATTATTGATACTGAATAACATAAAATATTACTATTATTAATTATGAATTATATCATTTCTAGATGAATGTAACTTTAGTATCATATCAGAAAGTTGATTTATGATGAAATTGTCTTCATTGGACATTAACCATATAAATTGTTCTCTAATATCTGAATGTTTAAAGTTAATATGATTATTATTATTTATAAGATCAATAAATGGTGTTCTCACAATCAGATAATGTAAAATTTCTGTCCTCTTTATAACCTACATCTTCGCTAGCCAAGGGTTACGATCCGCTCCTCTTCTCTCCACCCTTGGCAGATTAAGTCGGAATTTCGGGTCCTCACGGTTCATTTATCTATTCGATGCAGCTGTGGGTCACTGCATCCAATCAAAATGCATCTAATAAAAAGATCACGTAACGATCACATGTAGAGAAAGCAAAATGTAAACAATGGCGACATGTGGAGAAAACTGTAGACTTTGTCATGAATCTTTGCCCCCCAAACACAGAAGAACGATATTTACAGAAACTTTTAAGGTATTTGCTCAATCAACTGAAGTCTTAGGCTACATCCCTTTGAACAGGTAATAGTACAACCGTTCTCATTGGTTGATAATGATGTAATGCAATGGGCTGAACTTCATAAATCTGCTAGAGAGCGATATGCGGGAATTACAAAATTCTGACTTAATCTGCCAAGGGTGGAGAGAAGAGGAGCGGATCGTAACCCATGGCTAGCGAAGATGTATAACTTATAACGGAACATGTAACTGGAACCGGTGAAATTATGTTAAAGGTCACAAAATATCTTTTAACCCCTGAAATGTAGCATTTAAAGCTTTCATTTTAAACAGGTTTAAAATTTGAACAGCCACTTAGATTATGAACCACAACAAAGTATATGCTTTCCTTCATGGAAAATTAAATGTACCTGGCTATTTATTAACATGGAAAAAACTAGTGAAAATCGCAATTGGTAAAATAATTAAATGTCAATTGCAGGGACCCAAATTAAATGAGTAAGGATGTTTTAGCCAGCTTCATTCCCCTATGTAAGCTATTGATTCCTCTAGAATCAATCAATTTTTCCTTTATATATCAGCACATTTTATTTAGAAACTACCAATGTAGCATTGTAAATGAAATCAATTGGTTTCAATTCAATTCAATTCAATTCAAATATTTTATTGAATAAAATGCATAAATTTAATTACACAATATATATATATATCCAATGGGATTGCACATCAGTCATAGCCTATGTAAGTGCTCTCCCTCAATAACTAAGGACATCAGGTATAATGATAAGAATAATTAATTAATTTACATTGTAATTAGTGTACAACAAATTTTACTTAGGAGAAATTTAAAATTTTGTAATAATTTTAAAACTGTCCATTTATACATTATAATTGTGAAATTTGCCAATTTAGAGTGTGAATTAAGTAAACTTGTAATTAATATATTCTTCTGTATATTAAGGATACATATGTACATGTATTTCTAAGCACATAAAAGGCATATTCATACATATACATACATATACACATGATAAATATAGATATATCTTTGTTTAACCATATATCTTAAGCAATAAATTAAAAAAAAAGATTCAAAGCAAATAATACAAAATCAAATTGAAAAATGTTAATATTGATAGTCAAGTCTTTTGGTTCCTCAAATAAAGGTGTGGACAGAGTTCATAATAAGTACATTATCATGAAGAGAAAGGTCAGGCGATCCCTTTAAGAGTATATCAACGTTTATGAATTGGTTTCCTGACATTGAATTTGAAATTCTTCTTATTTTATTCAGATTTTATCTTAGATACCTGTATGTAGCCCTTTATTGAAGTTTCCCCCCAATCTACTTCATATAAAGTCAACAAACAGGGATCATTAAGAATGCTTTTACTTTTCGAAGCTATTCTAACATTACTTGTTTCTGGTTAGTTATAACATTTTTTACTTATTTAGAGTTTTACACAGAGTTACTACATGTCATCAGACATGCCAGACATGTTCCTTCAGAAGCTCTTAAGAAGGGGTTACATTTTGGAATGAATGATATTTAAGATGTATGTCCTGTCATCTGAGGCATTATCCACAGAACAACTGTATGTTGTTTTTTTCATTTGATTATGCAGGAAGAATCCCTTTTTGATTTGTTGCAGTTGTATCATGCTGTAGTACATATGTTTTGTGTATGTGTAGCATCTTATATTGGTTATTATTAATACATAATTATATGTTTTAATTTGACAAAAATAATTGGTTTATGAAATACTGATAATTAATGGCCCCTTGGATTTATTCTTATCTAGCATTAGGACAAGGAGATAAACTTGGTGCAGGAAAACACTCATTCCCATTCCAGTTCATGTTGCCTGCTGTTTTACCATCATCATTTGAACATCACTATGGTCAAGTTCGTTATTCACTGAAAGCTACCATAGACAAACCATGGAAATTTGACCATACAACAAAACAGATGTTTACTGTTGTTTCTATGCTGGATTTGAATGCTATCCCAGAAGCTTCGGTAATTACTATATGATCCTTATTGTTTCAAGTAAGACTTGCGTGTAATTTATAATTAACGTGGGTTACATATAATATGAAAAAGTTATTTTCATTCTAAAAAAATAACACAAAATTTGGAATACAATTTGAAAGATTCTATCATAACAGACATACTGCATACAATCATAAAGGAGTGAATGGAACACTTTTTAATATAACAGCTCTAATTTTAAATGGAATTTGGAGGCTAATAACCATTAAACTGTGTAATGTCTATTAAATTTGATTGCCAAATGTATTATTGCATTGACGCTCAAATGTCAACTATCATGTTCATTGAGAGAGATCATCATTTATAATTAGCCAATTTGAACAACAGTAAGGCTGAATCATCCTTATGATGTTTCATCTACTTTGGGTGTGTACGGTACTTTCAAAATTACATCAGATGAACCCACTAACCAAGTAACATGATCATTGATGTTACCATAAATAGTATGGGGAAACCCTTCAAATAACCATAACGTTTCTATTTTAAGATGGAAGTGACCTAAACTTAATTTGTTGGTACATGATAAACTACCGGTATCTGTAACATATTTGCGTGGTAACCTGTGTGATATTTAGTGTAAACTATATTTTATTTGAAAGAAAGTCAAACACAAATACAAGATAGCAAATAGCAGGTGGGATTGGAAAACAAGTGACGTATCACTTTTGCAAATTCCGTTCCCTAACCTGTGTGATATTTACATTGTTGCAGATTTTTTTGAATAATCAAATTAAGCTGACTTTGAAAAAAATATCATTTAAAAATCTCAACGATTGAGCCAAATTAATCCAAATGTTTTGAAAGGAAAAATCTGAAAATACAAATAATGGTCCACAGATTTAGTATCATGATCCTCTCCTAAATACAAATAATGGTCCACAGATTTAGTATAATGATCCTCTCCTAAACCAAGTGCTTCAAGATAACACTAATGACAACAGTAGTGTTACTATTACATGTGGGACACCATAAAATGCAAATACAAATAACATTTAAGTAAATGATGAACCCAGTTTAAAAACAAATGGGAGTAAAGACAATCTGAACCTCATTTTAAGCAGGAAATCATACCACATGGAACAAATTATTCTTTGGAAAGCCTCCAATAGACCTGTGATTTTGATGTCGATCTGAAATCCAAGAGGACAGGGCCGGTCTTGTTGAGTCATCTCTGAATTTTTGTCCATTGCCTAAATAAATTAAGCAAGCAATTAGGTTTTTGAGAGCCTCTGGTTTCCTCTGACATGCATATTTAATGTACAAAATATTTTAATATTTTAGCGATCACTCCAGAACCAAGCTGCTAAGACGTTATGCTGTTTATGTTGTGAATCAGGGCCCATAACTGGAGTACTAAGACTAGATAAATCTGGTTATGTACCTGGTGAAGCTATGTATATACAAGGAGAGGTCCAGAATTTATCTAGTACACCTTGTTCAGTTGAAGTAAAATTGAGAATGGTAAGTTTTCGAAAATGTTTTTATGTTTGAGGGATTTTAGACTTCTATCAAATAGTGACAGTCTTCAACAAATTGAAGATTATACTAGAGGTTGCATATTCAACAAAGGTTTTTGTAAGATATTTACAGAGATGGGTGCCTATTATTTAACGCCATTACTATGACTCCAATCTTGTCTGATGATTATTCTGTCATTTTTAGAGAATCACAAATTTAAATTTTGTCACTGTGAGGGAAAATCACTTCACTACTTTTTCATGCATGCAGAAGAATGCAGTTCCTATTTTAAAAAATATAGCACCTCATAAATGTAATGGTTAGTGTGATCATCTTGATTATGATAGATCATAGTTTTGATCACCAGTCTGAAACTGATATTTTGTATTTTCTACTTCTTCACTGAGCAAGCAGCATTTAGAATTAAGAGTAAAGACGGTTTAACTTCATACAGGATAATGTCTCAATGTAATGCTACATGTCTACCTTTGGACTGTTGTTTCAGTGAGTTAACAGTATGTAATTTTATACTCAACATGCCTGTCTAATACAATACAGGCAGTATTATGATCTCATAAAAATCTTACTTGTTTCCGCCATGGTCTAGATGACAAATTTCCCACTTGTTAAACAAGAATTACTCACTATCTTAAGAATGAAAGGAACACTACTTTCTCTTGACTTAGCCACATTAATCTTGGTTCAGTAACTTCCGTGTTAGCAACAACCCTCTACCAAGGAAATCATGATGGTAGCCACAAGCTCTGGAATATTGGATAAACAGGCAATGTTTATTGACATTTTGAAATTAAGAATGGTCAGTTATTCATTTACGGAGAAGTACATATTTTGCCCCCTAAAAATTTTATTTTTTTGCAAACAGATTCAGTATCTGTATGCACTTGAGTGGATGCTTACCATGAGTTTGTATCTTTCTTTTTCCTGTTTCCTTTCTTCAGGCAAATTCAAATTTCGATTAATTTGAAATTAGTAACTTTGTAATTAAAATAAATTATGTCTCACTCACATTTTTTTTAGGGGTTTGTGTTTTCCATACTTTTTGCTCTGTTGTTTTGTTTGTATTGCTGTTTTTTTTGTCATACCATTTATTGTTACATTCTTATTGTGGAATATATTCATCAGATGGTCTTGAGTGTTGTTGGTGCCGATGAAAAAACAAAGATGGCTTATAGTTCAACTTTCAACATGTAAAATTGTTATGTTGGAGTTATCTCTCTTTGACATCTTTTTAAGCAAATAAGTTACTTCAACATGCATTGTTGTCTTGCTTTTTAATTCTATTCTGAAAATGACATTGCTATAAAAAGTTTGATCCCCAGAAACTAGTAAAATGTATTATTTAGTGGTATAGGATGTTATTTCCTGGTAGTTTATTCAACTAGAGATTAGAGAGAAACTTTTGAAGGCACCGATTTTGTATGAAATTTCAGATGTTGGAGATAGGGGCTAGGTTTATGGTGTTTAATGCCATTTTCAACAATATTTCAGTTATGTCATGGCAGTCAGTTTTATTGGTGGAGAAAACAAGAGTACCCGGAGGAAACCACTGACCTACCGTAAGTCACTGACAAACTTTATCTCATAATGTTGTATACACCTCACCATGAGTGGGATTCAAACTCACAACGTTAGTGGTGATAGGCACTGATTGGTAGTTGTAAATCCCACTACCGTACGATCAGACCATGACAGCCTCTAAGATGTTGGAGATAACTACATGTATATCAAAATTGTGATAATAGCACAGAGATATACATGTATGTTGTGTTTACAGCATATGAACTGAAAAGCAAATCAAAAAGCTCAAATAATTGTATAATATGGTACATTACAAAGAGTAAATAGGAAATTTTAACGTGATTGTAAAAAAAACCATTTTATATCAAAATTTGAGAATTGGTTTTAATTTAAATGTTTACCACACTCAGTATACAGGTAGTTATTGATGCAAAAATTATGTATCTTAAATCCAGTGCTAATTTGCTACAATTGTCAATGACAATGACAATAATTTAGAATATGAGAATAAATCAGATGTGTTTACAATGAGTTGTTTATTGTCAAAGGCACACAATATCTTTTATTCTTACAAGATTATGATTACGAGTGAGTGAGTGAGTGATTGTTGTTTAACACCAACTCAGCAATTTTTCAGCTATATCATTGTGAGAACAAGTTAATGATGATGAGGTCCACTTTGTACTAGACCAACATGCTTAGTTGGATTTTTATAGTGCTAATTCACTGAAACAACAGTTTGCAGATAGACGTGTCACCCCACTTGGACACATTAGCCTGATTTCAAGCCAACTAGTCTTTGCCCTTTCTCATTAATGCTGGATGCTTAGCGGAGAAGCAACAAACACCAATTTCTTTGTCTTTGATTTGACCCGATCAAGGCTCAAACCCACGATCTAGCACACTCCAGGTGAGCAGGCTAACCATTACACCACTGATGCAGTAATATGATTATGACATCTTGTTTGCAGTAAGTGCAGAAACAAGCAGGAGTTTGTGCAGTACTTCTTTTCATATTTCCTCAGTGATCACCTGTAATTAAGGATTATTTTATTTTATTACAGAATATGTTGTTCCACGCTACTTCTAAAACAAGAACTGAGGCTCAGGATGTGACAGCACTTATATTAGACACATCTAATCCTGGTGAAACACAGACTCTGTCAGGCAAGAGAATAGTTATCCCCCCTATAGCACCGTCCTATTTAGCAGGCTGCAATATAATTGATATCAGATATTATCTTGAAGTGAGTATCATTAAATTATCAATGTGTAAGGCCATTAAAAGTTAATTTCTTGGTTCTCAGGCCCGCC
>MJUT01008187.1:225779-244512 GCA_002080005.1 Gigantidas platifrons
ATGAGTAACAGCAGGGGTGAACCCATGTGCTCTCGATGAGTAACAGCAGGGGTGAACACATGTGCTCTCGATGAGTAACAGCAGGGGTGAACCCATGTGCTCTCGATGGGTAACAGCAGGGGTGAACCTATGTGCTCTCCATGGGTAATAGCAGGTGTGAACCCATGTGCTCTCCATGGGTAACAGCAGGGGTGAACCCATGTGCTCTCCATGGGTAACAGCAGGGGTAAACCCATGTGCTCTTGATGAGTAACAGCAGGGGTGAACCCATGTGCTCTCCATGAGTAACAGCAGGTGTGAACTCATGTGCTCTCGATGGGTAACAGCAGGGGTGAACCCATGTGCTCTCGATGAGTAACAGCAGGGGTGAACCCATGTGCTCTCCATGAGTAACAGCAGGGGTGAACCCATGTGCTCTCGATGGGTAACAGCAGGGGTGAACCCATGTGCTCTCGATGAGTAACAGCAGGGGTGAAACCATGTGCTCTCGATGGGTAACAGCAGGGGTGAACCCATGTGCTCTCGATGAGTAACAGCAGGGGTAAACCCATGTGCTCTCGATGGGTAACAGCAGGGGTGAACACATGTGCTCTCCATGAGTAACAGCAGGGGTGAACCCATGTGCTCTTGATGAGTAACAGCAGGGGTGAACCCATGTGCTCTCGATGAGTAACAGCAGGGGTGAACCCATGTGCTCTCGATGAGTAACAGCAGGGGTGAACCTATGTGCTCTCGATGGGTAACAGCAGGTGTGAACCCATGTGCTCTCGATGGGTAACAGAAGGTGTGAACCCATGTGCTCTCGATGGGTAACAGCAGGGGTGAACCTATGTGCTCTCGATGAGTAACAGCAGGGATGAACCCATGTGCTCTCAATGGGTAACAGCAGGTGTGAACCCATGTGCTCTCGATGAGTAACAGCAGGGGTGAACCCATGTGCTCTCGATGGGTAGGGTTAAGGATTTTGTTACAAGTGCGAAAGAAGTACAATGTAAATGGAAATTATATAAAAATCGTTAACATATACAATCTGAGCCGGACATTAATCTCCAGATTTACCTATATCTGATGTTGTTGCTATCTCTTTTGCACTCGGTTATTCCAAGCTGAGGCCCTCGAACATGCAATTTTAAGCAAACAACGTTATAACATGGAACCAAAATTTCCTTTTTCTAAATATGATTTTCACGATATTGTAACACAAATTACATTTTAAAGCAAAATCTGGAGCAAATCTTAAGTAACTTGGCGATCTCATCAGGATAATTTTCTTATTTTATTTTTCTGGTTTGTAGAATGGACATTTCTAAGAGAAACAATCACTATGCATTACGACTGAATAATGATATTCAAAGGAAATATTAAGGAACTGTGAAAAATTAGTCGGGGAACATTTTTTGTTTTGTTTCTGAAGCAGTAATGTTCACCATTTTGCAGGTTTCATGAAAACTAATAATAAAGTTGGTTTAAGATTACAATGAAGCTACTAAACCAAGGGTTCCTAGTGTGAAAGTTGAAGTCATAACTTCGAAAGTTGATCGGTCGACAAATGACCATGGATATGTTCCATTTGTCGTAATTACAATCCTGTCCTCTCCTCATTCATTACTTTTCACCTGGTTTGTAACAAGAGTAACACGACGGTGCCACTAGTGGAGTAGGAACTACTTATCCCCTGTTTTAGTGGATTTCGTTTTACTCGACCCTAAAAGTTCTGTTGTAGCGTTTTGTAAATCATTGCTTGTCCTTTTTCTTTTGGCCATTGTATTGTCTGTTCTTAGATTTACGGCGTTTTATTACTCCTTTGGTATTACAGCTATATCTTGACTACCAAGACTTAATGAGGGAAGAAAGATCGAACCGTTATTTTCATCTATATAATGGCGAGAACAAGTTAATTTTCAATCAGATGATGATGAAGGCCGCTTTACACTAGATCAACACGCTTAGTTTTTACATAGTGATAGCTCACTGAAACAACAGTCCCCGGATAGACATATCGCCCAACTCGAACACATTTTCCTGATTCCAAGCCAACCAGTCTTTGCCCTTTCTCCTTAATGCTGTGTGCTTAGCGGAGAAGCAACACATATCAATATTATAGCTTGGTCTGACCCGATCGTGGCTCGAACTTCCGATCTACCGCACTCGAAGCGAGCACGCTAACCATTACACCATCGATAGGTTTATTGTAGCTGGATTTACAATTACTAGTGCAATCAGTGTCTATCACCACTAACGCTATGAGTTCGAATTCCACTCAAACCTCGAGGTATGCTCGATACAATTTTATATGGTAAAGTTTGTCAGTGACTTGTGGCATGTCGGTGCTCCGGTTTCCTCCACCAATAAAACTGACAGCCACGATATAACTGAAATATTGTTGAAAGTGGTGTTAAACACCATAACTTTAACCATGACCCCTAATACAAACTTGGCAGATTTGTTCTGTTAAGATGTAAGCTCTCGGGTGACTATACTCCAGCTTTGTACCCAATCGAGTAGACTTTTTTCCACAATAAACGCGTGCGTATTCCTGCGCCAACAATTGGAATTATTTAGGCCTGTCCAAAAAGAAATTTATATGTAATTTTTAAAATGTTGTTAATCGACTGACCTCAACATTTGTAAAAAGCTAAGCTTGTGAGATTTGAGTCACTATTAGTTAATTAGTCGAGAACATAATTGCTAAAAAATATAAAATGTTCGACACCGATAGTCTACCCAGTCCTTCTTCGAGATTCCTAGACTCAATTAGGAATTTATTTGCTTAGTCGTTTTGAGACGTTATTGGGTCATTGGCATCGGCTCGGGCAATATCATTTCCACTGGTCCATACCACGATCCTTGGGCAGTCTGTATATCCTGATATTGCCCTTCATATCAGTAACTATTATACAAGTATTACATTTTTTTTCTCACATGTGGAAAGCAATTGAGTGACCGCATCATTTCACTAAGAGGGCAGATTGAACCCATCAAACTAGTTTAACCGCACAACGTGTGTTTGTTTTATTGAGGTACATATACCAAGTCAGGAGTCAGTGGTCATGTACGTGTGTGTTAGAGGTATCGTTACCAAGCCAGTAAAGTGGGCGGTCATGTATGTGTGTGTTAGAGGTATCGTTACCAAGCCAGTAAAGTGGGCGGTCATGTATGTGTGTGTTAGAGGTATCGCTACCAAGCCAGTAAAGTAAGCGGTCATGTACGTGTGTGTTAGAGGTATCGTTACCAAGCCAGTAAAGTGGGCGGTCATGTATGTGTGTGTTAGAGGTATCGTTACCAAGCCAGTAAAGTAAGCGGTCATGTACGTGTGTGCTTTGTCTCTTTCTACGATGTTCCTATTGCATTTTTGAAATGGTCCGGCAGTGTGGTAATTTTATTTTTTCATTTTATGTTTAATATCTGAATAAAATACATCTATTAAATTTGATAAAAGTTTACATATAGTCTCTTATTCAATGATTGATTTAATTACAAAAATAACAAACAAAAAACAACACCCGAACAGTTGAAAGTAAAATGTCCAAACATACAGCAAAATCCAATTACTGCTATCTATGACTGAAGACGTAGATATCTAATGGGCGTGTCTAGAATAACTTTATCAGGTAAACTCAATGTCAAAAGATCAGAAAGCATAAACAAACAAACAAACAAACAAATTAAAAAATGAAATAAAACCAAAGAGCCTAAACAGGATAGTCAGAATCAAAGCCCAAAGATTGGAAAACCAAACAATAAGTTAGTGTACTACGTAAGCCGTTTTTCAATAAGTTAGTGTAAGCAGTTTTTCACATTTGAAAATAAAGAAGAGATTATGATTATATCTATACTTGAAAATTTGTTACTGGTTAGACTCCCTAAACTACTGTATTCGAATATTGAATATGGCATTGTACAGTACTGGAAACCTTATAAAAGACTGTGGCTCTTCCAAAAAGGCATTTTCAAATTCTTGCTTTGTGAGGGAATTGTTTTTGTTCTTATCATAACGTTCGAATATGTCAGCTGTAATTTTCTCAGCGTCAGAATCAACATCAACATCTTCTTTTGTCATCTTCAAAGCACACTAAAATGAAACATAAACATTTATAAACTACCAAACATCACTAAATCACATGTTTTAACATCCGATGTAAAGCTAAGTGAAACGTCTGAGGTAACTTGTATTTTAGATAATAGTTTCGTGATATCTATAACTTAACGTAAAGGCTAGTGAAATATATGAGTAAACTTAGTTAATAATCTATAAATTGTAAGTGACAAAGGAACGCACAATATTCGAGGACAAGGTTCGTGAAAGATGTGAAGCTAAACGGAATTATTTGCAACATGTCTTAAAGTGGCTAATAATAGATATTCTTATTTTATTTTGATAAATTAAAATACGTTGATATTATGATTCTAGATTATGAGATCCGCTCAGTCTACATATATACATTGTAAAAGTTCCTGATCGTATCATCTGAAATCTTGATCAACCATTATCTGCAGCACAGACGTTTCTACACAATGCAGTAGCAGAAATCGCTTAAAGTATGCACATCATATGTGTTTTTATTGCATAGAAAATGATTAAATAATGTAGAAGATCTCTACATTTCGTGGGTGTTCTTGATAATGTAGAAGATCTCTACATTTCGTGGGTGTTTTTGATAATGTAGAAGATCTCTACATTTCGTGGGTGTTCTTGATAATGTAGAAGATCTCTACATTTCGTGGGTGTTCTTGATATATTTAGGTTAGTATTAAAGGACATGAATGTAAGTAACCTAAGAGAACATCCAACATTACACTTCTATACAATTTTTTTTTAATGTCAAAGAACAACGCTTTTATTGCTGTTCTACATTTCAGTCACAGTAGAGTCGTGAATGTTGAGCAAAGCATATGCCCTAAAATGAGTGTGAAGCGACCCCGTGCAGGACACTTAAATAATCGTTTCCCCAGTCTTGAAATACCTACGTTATTGTATTAGTTTATCTAGTTTTACCAACCCGTTTGTATATGGTATAAAACGGACACTAGTTGCTTTCTAAAGAGAGAAAAAACCTCGGTGACGTAATGGCTATCATCCGCGTCTCGATTGTGAAAAATCATGGGTTCGATCTCCGGTCAGATGAAATCAAAGACTATAAAATTGGTATGTGTTGTTACTCCAGTAAGCCGACATCATATATGAGTAAGAGGAAGATCTGTTGACTCGAAGTTATGATAATGTCTCTGCGTGGAACGACACCTGTAGCTACAGACTGTTCAGTGAGTTAACACAATAAAAGGCATCGACATCTCATTAAAGAGACAACAAGAATGAACACAAAACGAGTGAAGTCTTATTTTTGCAATTGTATCTTATCCAAATTTACTTTATGGATCAAAATTGCCAAATGTATAGCATTACCATTAAAATATACATTGGTGATGTATTATTAGTAAGAAAAGCTATGGTTGCAAATGAACATGAGAAACTATCTAACATTACACTTAAAAAAACACAAATTAAAGTAAATGAAAGGCGCCTTTTATTACTGCTCTGTTTTCACAGTTTCAGTTGATCTTATACAATGAGCATAAGTCACACATCAAAAATTAGCTTACTAAGCATTAGCAACATATAAACTAAAAGAGACTATATACAAAAAATGTGCAATGCCAAAAATGTAACCACATATACCTTAAAAATGTCCTTCATTTCCTTCCTATCTATTGAACCATTACCATTTATGTCAAATAAATCAAACAGCCATGTGATTCGGTCATAAGGATTAGTGGATCCCTCGGCACTTAGATATAATAAGAATTCTCTGAAGTTGATTTTCCCAGTTTTATCTTTATCTATATTTCTGAAATAATGTTCTGCGAAGTTTTCAACATTTTCCTGGAAGAAGCCGTGTAGGAATTCCTTGAAAGTTTTCAGATCCATGTTACCATCTGGCCAATTTTTCTAAAATTGAATTCTATTGATGGTTAATTAGAACACTATATAATTACTAAAATTCATGTATAATACGCTCATTCAATAATATTTCCTCATTAAAGGGGCATTCTCTGCCAAATCGAAAATTTTTGTTACCCATAAAAACTATTAGATATGATTGATGTCTTAATAAAACGTGTTTCTGTAACTTATAAATGTTATGAAATGTACGCGCATCGGGGGAAAGGCCTGCAACTGCTCGTGTTTTGAGATCGATCAAGAAATGGACCCCATCTTATTAATTATCAACATTGTTTACGGAGTTTGTCGAATCGTCATTAAATCAGTACAACAATGCACTTATTTCTTATATTTTGTGTATCTGCTTTTAGTCGGTGATAATTACGGACAAAGAACCATGCAAGTTGGCAGTTAATAAGCGACAAATTACAAATTATTCGTTTTTACCTGTCACTAGTAAGGTCAATTGCATACGGAAAAAGCGAGGTCAAATTTTTTGCTTGCAAGCAAATACGTAATCGATGGCAATTTTCGTTCTCAGAAGGCGGAAAGTGGTTCGATAAGCTGTTTAATGTGAAATATTTACCTTTATTTTATCATTTTAAAGCTATTTACCAATTTCCAAAACATATAACTTTTTTTTGTCAAAATCGTAGCTAATGCCCCTTTAATATTATTGTTTCAAACATGTCCCAAACCCTTAAGAAAAAGTAACCAAGATTGATATCATAGTCTGTCACTCTTTTTAAAAATAAGTTAAAACGGCCAGAAAAAGAAAACTACTTTTCACATGGCGTCATACTAAAATGCACCTGAAGGATTGAATTTGGTGCTACATACATTCAACAATGAGGTATCATTAATGTGAGTCGTTTAGCATGTAGGATTTTTATTCGTGTCTCTATGAGAATTCAGCATCGACACTTAGACCATATCATCAAGCTGTTTTCACCGGAAATTCTCGGAATTATGTAAAGAACAGCAGGTACATATCCGTAGTTTCTACTGCAGATATACACCTTTGCTTTCAACTATAAAAACAAACCATTATTTTCCATGGCTCGAGTATGAAGGAAAGTTCGCTTTATGCCAAGCATATTCTAACTTAAATACTTACCAGAAAATCTTTATAAAAGTCCTTTATCTCCTTTTTCTCAAAAATGGTATGCATTCGTAGAAAAGTGATTTCCTTGCTAGATATCTTATCAGAATGATTCCCCATGTTGACCTCTCTATTTGTCAATGCATAATGATTTGAAACAATCTTCATATAGTAAATTACTGTCATCCTCTTCCGGTTATCACAGGAAGTTGTAAAAAAAAAAGAAACAAAACAAAACAAAAACTACGCACCACATTAAATCACACAATTACATGTGCTTTTTTTTTTTTAAACTAACTTGATTAATGATTAAACTTTCAAATGTCTTTCACAATTTCGTCAATTGCGCAACAAAGAACAGTCTACGTGAAGAGCTGCAGTCCAGTGCAATTTATGATGATCATGTTTACGATGAGTCAAGCGTTTCTTAATTGCGTTGCGTTATGAAACAGTTAAAAGGAAATTAAAGGGAAGGTGAATCTGCTTGATAATTCACTTCTTTACAACATATATTTTCAAACTTGTATGACTAAATGAATTTAATCTTCAACCTTTTGTTGTTTTATCCTTTTTCTAAACACTGATCTACCTTCAACAAATTCAACGTTTTCTGAAGTAGTCAGGTTGAAAACATTTCACCCAACTGGTTCTGTACTCTCCGTATTAAACATTGCCGTTACAACTGTAAAATAAATGTGTTCTTTTGAGAAAAAAGGAATATGTCGTTTGTCGTAAAGACTGTATAACTGTATAACAATTGCAGATCTAGAAATCAAGCAAGAAGTGATGGGATCTCCTTAACAGAGTTTACCACTTCTAATTTTGTGCTTACCCCCGGCCCGCAATCTCCAAGACTTAGAGAGGGCCCGGGTGGCTCAATGAGTTAGGTAGTTGGATTACCTAACAACACATACAAGCCTATCACCAATACGGCGTGGGTTCGCGCCCGGCTTTGTAAATTACAAAAAGGGTGCATTCGACTCGCAGCCGCAAGTTCACCAGTTGCTTGCCCATGGTCGGTGGTTCTCTCCGGCTTCTTCCGCCACTAAAACTGGTCGCCATGATATAGCTGAAATATTGCTGAAAGTGGCATTAAAACACAAAAATTCTAAATCAAATCAACCAAGACTTAGATAAGATTTCGATCTGCGTCTGTATTTGTAATTTCTTTGTTTATAGTGTCTATAGATTTGCCAGAAGGTTCGTATGGATGTGGTTGGTAATACTGTTGACCATTACAGCTTAAATTTACATTTGTAACTGTGTATTAAATGCACCTCTTTACTTGCATATATTTACATTATTTAGCAACTCTCATTTACATTTGGATTAAAAACATATGTCCGTTATTGTACGTTTGTAATGCCTCATCTATGACATTCATTCTCGGATACAATATCTCATCTCCAATTCATAATAAATTCAATATGGTGACAAGGAAATACTTCTTACATCGAGGTCTTATATTATAAATATAACAAGTGTTGCCGCCTGAGGGCAAGTGTGGACACAGAAATGTGCTGTCCAAAAGGCAAGTGTGGATGTCAATATTTCATATTATTTAACTTTAAAAAAAAACCAAATTCATGGACACAGGGGTCCTGGATTTTTTTTAATAAAAAAACTAATCCTGGATTATTATTTTTGTTTAAAGTCCGGTGCTGTGTTTTTATTTCAACCCCCCCCCTCCCAAGGGATATAAAATTGTATCATTAATAATAAATTAATAAATAATAAATTCAGATTTTCTATTTAAAATAAATCTCATTTACAAAACCACTGATATTTGTTCAATTTTTAACGCTGATTTAAGCTTTAGTCGCAACAAATTTATATTTTTCTCTTTAAACTGTCGAAACATAACATTTATTTAACTGTAAAATTCACCCCCTTTTTTCCCTTTTTTCTTGTTTAAATCAATGATCAACAATATTCCAGAATCAAACAAATGAATAAATATAACATAGCATCTTTCCTTTACATTGTCAAGATTCTATATTTATAAACTATTGACCTGAGTAACCTTGCTAAACCATGCGGATTCAGTGTGTTTTTAATCGGTCATCCAATCAGGACGCTCATTATTGTCCAAGATAAAAATACATCGCTAAAATTACCTGTGGGTATTTCTAAAACTTCAATTCGTAAATTTACATAGAAATCGGAGATATTTTGTCATAAAACTTCACACATGGTTTTGATTATCATATTTCTTGAAGACAAACATAAACTTGTATTGCATTTATCAATATTTTATGAGTACCAACAGTTTTTTCAACACCGTATCTGTTCACGTGACTACACATGCTACTTACAGTGACCCGTGACCCACATTAGCACGTATCAGGAGTATTTTGTGAATATGGTATATAATCAAACCTATGCTATTGATATTTCAGTATTGTCTTAAAAACATGGTGGAGTAATGGGTATCGTTTATTGTCCGTTGCAAAACAAACATTCTCAACATTGTCCATTACTAGTATATCATCTTATCAAGTGTCAATCAAAATTTCAACCTTTTAATTCATTGCTTGTTAACATGCCTGCGGAATACTTCTCATATGAAGCTTTATAACAATCAATCCATTAATAATTCGTCTAATTACCAAACACTGATATGCAGAACGAAGCCATAATATTTCAACATGCGGTCAAACCATTTTATACTATATATACCTGGAGGATATTATTGCATTTTATCAAATTGAAAATTAACCTGAAGAGAGTATGATTCATTGCATAACACATGTATATGTTGAATATGAAGACTTTTAACACAGATAGACACTACGGTATTTGTATATTGAACATGGCATTGTACAGAACTGGAAACCTTACAAAAGTTTTGTGGTTCTTTTAAAAACGCATATTGAAATTCCTCCATTGTGAGTGAATTACTTTTATTCGTGTCATAACGTTCAAACATGTCAACTGTAATGTCTTCGGCATAGGAAGCAGCATCTTCATCTTCTCTTGTCATCTTCAATGCACACTAAAGAAAACATAAACATATGTAAATCAGTAAAGAACATTAATACCTAACATATAAAAATCCTGTATTTTGATTGGATAATCAGTGTTTACTATTTTTGAACAGTACACTTGACAACAGGTGACTATACCTAACGAAGGGAACTATGCCGGTTTAAAACTATTTCCCGCTGGGACCCCCTATACCTGAGGCATAGATTTTCCCGAGTAATTGTTATATATGTTTGTCTAGATTTATCTCCCTTAAAATCGACTCTCGCTGTAGTCTGCTGTTAACATGGCCAGGTTTGGCAGTGTAAATATAATGTTACATTGTAAATTTTATTATTATTATTATCATATTGAATTTGAGCGTGTTTTTCTTTTATGTCTGGAATGGGATGTTATGTACTAAATATATTATTGTCTTCTCCCTCGAGAACAGTTTTCCTATAGTGTTTTCTGGTGAGGTATAGTTCCTTCGGCGTTGGCTCAGGCACTATATACCTCACCAGACAACATTATAGAAGAACAGTTCCCTCAGGAGTAGACAATAATAGAATACTAGTACCATAGATATAATATGATAATAGGTGTTACCTAACTTGGGACGAAGTCCAATATTTTTTTTTAAACAATATTAACTCGGATATATGGACCTATAATATTTTTTCAAAGTAGACCGAGGGTGTATCCAGATTTTCTTAAAATAGGGGGACCCAGACCCAAATCTTCCATCGTTTTTTAAGTCCCGATGTAGGTACGAAACGACCATGTTACGAAACGTCTGCATCCGATTTTCTGCACAGATTTAACCATGTATTGACTTCCGGTATGTCATTTCCGGTGCATGAAAATTTAGTCATTAGTATATAGAAAAAAATTGCTATTTCTACCATAGTTGGGACTTCGTCCCATATGATACATGTAAATAGGTATAGTTATATAAATGTCTATGTGGTAACATCGGAGGTAAAAGGCTTGTGAGATGTCCGAAGTAACAGTACGTGAATCATTTGTGTCTGTTATGATATCTGAGATAAAACATTGAAAATCATACATCAATGACATGGTGAAGGAGTGTCCATTACTTATAGGTAAGGTAGATGCAATGTATGATTAAAATGTATATGCAAAAAAACTTATGTGAAACGTTTCAGGCTTCAGGTAAAATAATAAGAACTAATATCCTATGTACCTGACACGACAAGCAGTATTTCACAACCACAGTAGCAGCGATGTTTGTGACGTTATTCTACGCGACAATGATTCTCTGGAAGCGTCTAATTGAATTCCACTTTGATATAATTATGTGATTTTCAATTTATGTTTAACTTATTTTTGTTTGTTTGTCTATATGGAAAGTGAATCTATGAACTCTCACCGCTAATTGATATTTTACATTTATACTATTTTGAATAATAGAAGTCTCGGCTGTTGCTTGTTTACAATAGATACCTTGAAAATTTCAACCATTTCCTTCCTGTCTATAGAACCATTCCCGTCTATGTCAAATAAACCGAAAAACCATTTGATTCTGTCAGAGATACTAGTGGATCCCTCTACACTCAGATATAACAAGAATTCTCTAAATTTGATCTTCCCAGTTTTATCTTTATTGATATTTCTGAAATAATGGTCCGCAACATTTTCGGTTTTTTCTTGGAAGAAACCATAAAGTAATTCCTTGAAAGTTTTGAGATGCATAATGCCGTCTGGACAAATTTTCTACAATTGAATAATATTGGTTACACAGGACAGTTTCATATACATTGCGATAGATACTCTACTAAAATATAGGCATATTATGCTCAATCAAATATTATCTATATATTAGTACCTCATGAGTATTCAAAGCCCTATTTAGAGAAAGATGAATCTTGCTTGAATAAAGAGTAAGTTACTAATATAGTAAATGTTATTGTTAAAACAATAAATAAAATCCGACTAAAACAATAGGTCCAAACAGCCCAAGGATTCTTGGTATTTATATCACCTCTCAATACTAGTTTAATGTTCGTCAGTGTGACTTGTTATGACAAAACTGAACGGCCACAGAACGGCCACCTTCTGTTAGTAATTGATGAACTTGTTTAAATAAGGTTACATCGTGTACATCTTACCACTGATGTCTAATTTAAAATCGTAGTGGTGATAGGCAATACATAAAGAGATATGTATACATCTAACAACCATGCACATTTTTTAATTGAGGCCATGGAGGCCTCAGGTACGAATAATGTTTGGTAAGTTTTGCTATATATGTAAGGACCAATTAAACACAGGCATAGTAAATACTGGTCAAATCGTATCCTTTAAATAATATATTCGAATTGAGCAATCTTTTGTTTATTTGAATGCAGTTTTCAGTCTGTTCAGTATAATTATATCTTAAGTATTTTGCTTTGCATACAGTTCCCATATGTTCATATCATAAATAACGTGTACATATTTTACAAGTAACTAACTATATGCCTTAATTTCCGCGTAATTTTACTAACTTTGGTGGATGCACTTAACGCCAAACGATATTTCCAACAATTATAACAACTTACTGTTTTTATTTCTGAAACATCAATATCAGAGCCAATCGTTTCCGAGTTATTTCTAGTCCTATTTTACATATGACATTGGTTGAACGCCTTCATAAACATCAAGTGACTAAGTCTCCAAATGAAAAATAAACAACATAAGACAACATATATAAAAACAACATGCTAAAAACCTTTGTACTTCGCCCTATTACAGCAACTAGTCAAGCATTTTTTTTACCATGCATAGTCTTGTCGACATTGTACAGAACTAACTGCCTCTGTATCTGACCTAATTTGTACCAAAACATGCATACCATAACCTTCCAAGTGGATCGCATATTCATTTTTTTTAATTTGTACATGTAGATGCTTACTATAAAATCTTTATGAAATTCCATTATCTCTTCAGTTTTGAAAATGGTATGCTTTTGTAAATAACTGATTTCCCTTGTGGATATATGATCAGAATGAACTGTCATTTTATCAGAACGATTTCCCATGTTGAATTCTCTAGCTATCAAATAATAGTCATTGAAACACTCCTCATAAAGTAAATAATGTTACTATAATCCACTTCCGTTTTATTACAGGAAATTATAATTTAAACATAACATCACAACTTCCCTTTCTATCTTACTTTACAGAAATATAACACTGAGCGTACTCATAAGAAGAGTTTGAAGATGCCAAAAAAGGTACTCGGAATCCGCCGTAAATCGAAGGACAGACAACACAATAACCAAATGAAAAAGGACAAAGAACTATCTACAAAACACTACACAGAAAAGTAAAGATCGAGTAACACGAACCCCACACAAAAACGGTCTAACTGTTTATTGAGTGACTTTTAAATTTCTGTTATTATATGCTTTCACTGTAAAAAAAAAAAAAAAACAAAAAAAGAAAAGAAAAAAAAAAGCCCCTCATGGGAATCACTTATATATATATATAAATTGAACAAGGACAGACAATGCAATGGCCAAAATGATAAGGACAAAAGAACAATCAATTATATACAAAGCCCACTAAACATCGGGGGGACAACTCAGTGCTCTGGCATGTTTAGTAATTCCTGCTCCACAAGTGACACCCGTCGTGTTACTGTTAAACGACACGACGGCCATTTGATATAGTAAACATGTTGGGCTTCATTATGCGTAAATAAATTCAAATAACATTAATAAAACATGAGCCCCTTACAATATCAAATAGTAGTCAAGACAAAACGGTTGTCGTTCTCACGCGGAAATCGATTGCCACAAACATGTTTGTACCAACATTTGTAACTCGATTTTACAAAGCTGCATACATATTAAAAAATAAAGTATCTACCGATTGGTCTAGTAGTCAAGAATTACAAATAGGAGTAAGATACTTACTGTATAGTTTAGATATTTTGTTTTATCTCTAATTATGATTTCAGTTTTCATCCCTGTAGTGTAGGCATTAACCATAGGGAATGATGACGTAACGACTGCAGCCATTAATGGATAGAAGATGATATCCATATTCGAACAATGTTTTAATTTCCAGCATTTTTTCCTTTACATTATATTTTTTTAAAATCCGGATCATACCTTAACTCGATCCAGTATCTGCATCTATAATACTGCATACTATGAAAAGAAAAGTCAAGCAGTGGCGGTAAACAATTTCTCCTATATAAAAACAAACAGCAACCTCTCACCTCAAACCGCTGAACACAAAGAACATAACAAAAAACACGACATATGTCGTTAGAAATCTAGCATAGGTGCTGACGAAATGCGCTTATACCATGAATGAAAAAGATTAGTTTATATATAGAATGACAAGTTGTTTGTGGCAGTAGAAATGCAAAAGACAAATGAACTATATTCTCATTTGCAACACCCAATACAATGGTGATGACAAGAGCTGTCAGCTGTTCTCAATTGGGAACCTAATGTTGACACGCCCTGTGTTATTTTATTATGTTTCGTGTTTGCTTTCTTGTTATTCATTGTATTTTATCTTATAGTTGGATCCGTTTTACTATCAAATCTGTTTTGGCTAGGACTCTTGAGTATTATTTTTTCCCCGTTATATCACAATAAGTCCACATTTAATTTTGCATTTTCTTCAAAATTAAAAAAATATATATTAAAAAAAACTATGACAATAAATAATAACTAATATGAAATTCGATGAAAATTGAAATATGAAAAACAAATCATTTCATTCCTTATATCATGTATTCATTGTTCACATTTAGCACTGACAAGGACTATTCTGTTTGGAAGCTGAATGTCAAACTGTACAATGTTGGAAATTTGTCGAAGGATTTATGCTGTTTAAAAAATGCTGTATGAAATTCATTCTTTGTGAGTGAATTATTTTCATCTCTATCGAATCGTTCAAAAATATCAGCTGTAATTTTCTCAGCATGGAAATCTGCATCGACATCTTCTTCTGTCATTTTCAAAACACACTGAAACAGAAATATAAATATTAATGGTTCACTAAACATTACCGTTAATGTTCATTCTTCTGAAGATACATTTCAAGCTGTAAAGTCCTAACTATTCATAAAATACACGATTTGTTATATGTTTGTCATTACCTACATGTAAGAGAGTTTAATTGATAATTATTGTAATATACAAGAACTGAATTCAACAATAATATTTTTATATATGCCGTTTGTTTTTTTTTACATTTTTCTCACGGAGATGAAAAAGCGACTCCGTCATCACCATCCAAAAGTCCCCAAATGTATAAATTATACATAGTGATAAATACCTTGAAAATTTCCACCATTTCCTTCCGGTCAATAGAACCATTCCCGTCTACATCAAACAAATCAAACAACCACCCTATTCTGTCTAAAATATTAACTGTTCCCTCAGAACTCAGAAATAACAAGAATTCTCTGAAGTTTATTATTCCTGTCTTATCTTTATCGATTGATCTGAAATAATGTTCTGCGATATTTTCAGCTTTTTCCGGGAAGAAGCCACGAAAGAAATCCTTGAATGCATTTAGATCTAAGTTACCATCAGGCCAACTGCTCTGAAATGAAACTATTATTTTTTAAATATGCAGTGCCATATATTATAGAGCGATGATATCATACAGCCACTAAAATACCGACTTTACTGATGTCCATGCATCTCCTTCAAGCATAGACATCCTGAAGGTTTTCATATTTTGATTGTTTTATATGTGGTGTTAAAGTCTAGTTTTAGATTTATCCTCACAAATACCGGTTAGGGTTAGGGCTATGGTGTTTAACGCCACTTTCAACAATATTTCGGTTATCTTGTGGCGGTCAGTTTTATTGGTGGAGGAAACCAGAGTACCCGGAGAAAACCACCGACCTGCCGCAAGTCACTCACAAACTTTATCACATAATGCTGTATCTATTACACCTCACCTGAACGGGATTCGAACTCACAATGTTAGTGGTGATCGGCACTGATTGCATAGGTAGTTATAAATCCAGCTACACTCACGACCACGACGTCCCCCACAGCCTTTAAATATTATGATATTATAATAATACTTAATAGAATAACAGATAAAACAACACAAGTGAAAGTACAATATATTCGCATATTTGTAAAGTTATAATTGAACAACCACTAATAACCTTTGACTTAATCTATGTCTGTTTCAAGATTTATCCAATTAACAATTATTATAATGTAGATGCTTACCAGAAACTCTTTATAAAATTGCTTTATCTCCTTTTTTTGAAAAATGGTATGCATTCGCAAAAAATTAATTTCCTTGCTTGGCATATAATAAAAATCATTTTCAGTTTTATCAGGATGGTTCCCCATTATGACCTCTCTATTCGTATATATGTAATTGTTGAAACATTTTTAATTCGTATTAAGTAAAGACTGTATTACACCCTCTTCCGTTGTGTCACAGGAAGTAATGATTAAATTATATTACGCAAATACTCTAAATGATATTCGAAACAACTTATTGTGTTCATATGGTAGTTGGCCAATACATGTAGTTGTCAATCCGCACATGTATTTATCGATCCGTATATGTATTTTTTTTATCCGTACATGTATTTATCGATCCGTATATGTAGTTGTCAATCCGTACATGTATTTATCGATCCGTAAATGTAATTTTTGATCTATACATGTATTTATCGATCCATATATGTAATATTCGATCCGTACATGTATTTATCGATCCGTATATGTAATCTTTGATCCGTACATGTATTTATCGATCCATATATGTAATTTTTTATCCGTAAATATATTTATCGATCCGTATATGTAATTGTTTTTTATCCATACATGTATTTATCGATCCGTATATATAATTTTTGATCCGTAAATGTATTTATCGATCCGTAAATGTAATTTTTGGTCTATACATGTATTTATCGATCCATATATGTAATATTCGATCCGTACATGTATTTATCGATCTGTATATGCAATCTTTGATCCGTACATGTATCTTTCGATCCATGTAAGTAATATTCGATCTTGAAATATCCGAACAGAACAAATGAAAGAGAGGTCGACGCATACATAAGGATTCGCACATGTAGTAGTTTATCCATATATGAAGTATTATATTTATACGTTTTGTAATCTATCCTTACATACAGTAGACGACCCCCACATGTAATAGTTGATCCCTATATGTAATAGTCAATCTTCACATGTAAGACGGATACAGATTTTTCTGTAATCCATAATGCCATAAAGTCCCCAAAACAACGCACAAACGAATAATATTCACCATTAATATATCACTGTTCATTGGCCAAACCAAGGATATTTTTCTAAAACAGTAGCAATAGATTTGGTTATTCATGCAGGTCTTTTATATCATGCTCCGCTATAATTATGTATTGTGTATAATGTATCATGTATTGTTTGTAATGTGTATTATATACATATAAGCTGTATTGCTTTTAGAATAAAGTATTATTATTATTTACCCCCTTTGTTTAATTTGTAAACGTTTCTTCTTTTTACTAATAAGGACCATGTTTCTTTCTTTGACTCCCCTTTTTTGCTTGTTGTGTTTATACATCTTTATGTAAGCTGAAATATTTCTCTGTACGGTTGCTGCCATGTATGTAATTTGTTGTAAATTGTAGGGGACGGGCTTTAAATACTTGTTGTAATAACTTGCCAACATTCTGAGAAAATAAAATATCTTGAATTCAAAATCACTGTTCACTAATAAAATCCGATGTCAATCCTTTATAACCCGCTAAACATTGAACACAATATTTACTGATATTTTAGATTTGTTTTGTTTTTTCTATATAGTGATTATGTTACCGACCTTTTGTGGGCTCTCAAATAATTGGAAAGTGTTAATCTAGGATGATTGCTGCATATGATGTTTTCCTTTCAAAAACAAACCATTCGTCTATTTACGGGGTGTTTCTATAACATTTTACATTATTATATTCTCTGATCATCGATGGTAATTTGAATTATTGGATTGACATTTATATAGTATACCATTAGTCGATGTCTGCTATCATAGTTAGGCCCTTTGGTGTATTGCTCCCAAACACTTACAGGTAAATTATTTGGCTTTCCAATATATCGATATTGACCGTACCTGATGAGGGTAATTACAGAAACGCCTCGTGCGCACTAAATTTGACATGTACGTTTTTTAACACCATTAGTACCCATGATAATGACAGTTTAAGTGTTCGGCTCCTACCGTTTAGTCTTCTTTTTTCGTTTACATGTATAAGAACCAGAGACATGTAGATACGAATAGCTTGATAATGTTACTGAACAATCCGCGGTTGTACATATACACGAAGGACACCTGGGTCACCTAATAGTATATATAGGTGTAAACAAGTTTAAAGACACAAAAGAAAAGAACAACATTGCACAAAATGCTAAAGATTTAGCAACACGAACACAACTAAAAATCGCGATAAAAACAAGTGCTCTTGAATGGTCAGTAGTTCCTACTCCACAAGTGCCACCCGTTATGCTACTTATTTTTAAATCCGACGGTAAGTCATAAACGAAGGAAGAAGGACGTGATTGTGACGACTGTACACGGTAGATATACTTGATCATCTGTGACTACTGTAAACGGTAGATATACTTGATCATCTGTGACTACTGTAAACGGTAGATATACTTGATCATCTGTGACTACTGTAAACGGTAGATATACTTGATCATCTGTGACTACTGT
>MJUT01008187.1:245926-261847 GCA_002080005.1 Gigantidas platifrons
TAGATATACTTGATCATCTGTGACTACTGTTAACGGTAGATATACTTGATCATCTGTGACTACTGTAAACGGTAGATATACTTGATCATCTGTGACACACATATACCGTAACGATTAACCAATTCGTAATGGCGATCATGAGAAAATTGAAATTATCACTTTTGTCGTAAATTATCTTCTCAACCGACCCTCTTTGACAAATTATTGATGGCCAATATCATCTGAATGACATTGAGAATATAAAGCGGAATGACTTATGTTTATATTAAAAAGTATACAGATTAACAAGTACAAAATAGGAAGCAATGAATTTTATTCAAATACAAAAACCAGATTTACAATAAAGCATAAAAATATGAAACTGAAATATATAACATACATATACAAAATTCATTACGAAATGCACATACACTTAGTAAAGGCTACATATACAACATGTTGATATTACTACTATAGTTTGTGGTCTCAACTGCAGCCGTTTAATCCCGTTAGGCATCCATCAAATAATTTATTACTTACAAACATGCAATTTCATAGAATTTGCACCAGCCAATGGTCAAATTAACATGTTTATATTCCGTGTATGAAAAATCAGAACACATAAATATATGTTGATAGTCGACACAATCATCTTTTTTTTTAAATAAGAAATATTGGTTTATTTTCCTTTTTTTCGATTGCAACTATTGTTGCATAGGATATAAAATTTCACCAATGCACTTGTAAAAGGATAGAGTCATTCGAATCGTGTACCGTGTCTTTGTCTGTCTTTTATTAAAGGACGATAACTCCTGTTCACTTACTACTGTGTTTCTTTCTTGAATATCGCATCATATACTACTGGAAATATGGAAAATAACTGCCGATTTTCTAAAATAGCGTCTCGAAATTCGTGTTTTTCAATAGTGTCATTTTTATCTCTATCATAACGCTTAAATATTTCTTCTGTTATAGCCTCTGCCGCAGAACCAGCCTCTGCATCTTCTTTACTCATTTTCAAAGCAGACTAAAACAAAATAATACATTTAACTCTGAAAACGACTTCAAACAATATAATTATGTTGTTCATCCTGTTAGTGTTTTGTGTTGTTCATCCTGTTAGTGTTTTGTGCTGTTCATCCTGTTAGTGTTTTGTGTTGTTCATCCTGTTAGTGTTTTGTGTTGTTCATCCTGTTAGTGTTTTGTGTTGTTCATCCTGTTAGTGTTTTATGTTGTTCATCCTGTTAGTGTTTTGTGTTGTTCATCCTGTTAGTGTTTTGTGATGTTCATCCTGTTAGTGTTTTATGTTGTTCATCCTGTTAGTGTTTTATGTTGTTCATCCTGTTAGTGTTTTGTGTTGTTCATCCTGTTAGTGTTTTGTGTTGTTCTATTATATGTCTTTACGTTCTGAGTTCCGTGTTGTTAGTGTTTTGTGTTGTTCTATTATATGTCTTTACGTTCTGAGTTCCGTGTTGTTAGTGTTTTGTGTTGTTCTATTATATGTCTTTACGTTCTGAGTTCCGTGTTGTTAGTGTTTTGTGTTGTTCTATTATGTATCTTTACGTTCTGAGTTTCGTGTTGTGGTGTCCGTTACGATTTCCGTATAAAAACGATGTGCAATTGTTTGTAGGAGGGATCATGTCTTATTTTTGTTATGTGTGTTTGCTTCCGTATAGCAGTGTCTAAACACATATTGTGTTGTGTTTTCTTCGTCTTGTTTACCCTATGTTGCCAGTTTCACTGGATTGCCCATTTTGACTAACCCTTCGTTATTCTGTAACGTTTATTTACTATAGGAAAATCCGACATCAGTACAGTAATTTAAGCCTTATTTAAGCACGGATAGTATCGTAGTTAAATATGTTAATCTTAACCCTGTATATGCTATTGAAGTTTTTTTAAGAGGTGTCATTTCTTTTACAATGTAGCTCACTCACGCAATAATATCAGAAGTTAAGATAACGATTTTGTCATTATAAAGGCAAAACTTTATAGTCTTTGCCAAATACCGAACATGCGTGTCACAATTTGTTTCATGTGTTATTAGTTTACAGTCTGTATTTCTCTTGATTCCTAAATTGGAATTGCTAGCTTTCAAATATTCGGTTAGGAATATATATCACAGCAAAAAGATTGCTTATGAAATGCACGAGTGCCATTGGAGTAGGAAAACGTAGCTATTTCAGATCACGTGTCATTATTCCCAGATTTTTTGAAACCTTCTTTTGTCCGACAATTTGTTCGTTCTATTTGTTTGTTTTGTTTTCGTCTTGTTTTGTTTTGCTTTGTTTGTTTTTGTTTTGTATTTGTGTATTGATTTGTTTTGTTTTGTTTGTTTCTCTCCCTAATTGGTTACTCTGATTTCATTTTAAGATACCTCGAAAATGGCTGTCATTTCCTTCCTGTCTATGCGTCCACTTCCGTCCATATCAAATAGGTCAAACATCCATGTGATTCTGTCAAAAGGATTCGATGATCCCTCTGTACTTAAATATAACAAGAACTCTGTAAAGTTTATCTTCCCAGATTTATCTTTGTCAATTGTCCTGAAATAATGATCAGCGAAATTGTCAGCGTTATCTTTAAAGAAACGTTGTAAGAAATCTTTGAAAGTCTGAAGATCCATACACCCATCTGGCCAATTTTTCTAAAAATAAATAAAGTAACTTTGCTATGACAATATTTTCATTTAACAATACGGATTGGTTGGTTGGTTTTATGGTAATTAACGCAACTTTCAGCAATATTTCAGTTTTATCGTGGCCGTGAGTTTTATTGACGGAGGAAACCGGAGAACCCAGAGAAGCCACCTACTTGTTGCAAGTCACTGACAAATTTTATCATACAATGTTATACACCTCGCCATGACCGGGGTTTGAACTCACAACTTTAGTGGTGATAGGCACCGATTGCATTTCAGTTGTAAATCCAACTACCATACGATCACGACCAAAACGGCCCTTCCAATACATATTGGCGAGCCATTTATTAGTATCTTCTTCCCTTTAGTTTAACATAAGTCATAGGCCTAATAAAGTAGATATCTAAATATACTGGAAAACATAGATGTATAAATATATACTGTGCTGCAAAACATAGATGTATAAATATATACTGTGCTGCAAAAGATAGATGTATAAATATATACTGTGCTTCAAAACATAGATGTATAAATATATACTGTGCTGCAAAACGTATTTCCTTTACTAAGAATGTTATGAATAATGTCTTCTATAAATTCATAAATTATATTTTCTGGATATAAAGCCAATTTTGAGTCAATGGAAACCAATCATGATGCACCAAATGTACATGAAACATATAACAACAAGTATCCGTCATTTTTAAGATATAATTTTATTTTAAGTAAATGAACAATCAGAAGCCGTAACTGGAAGACGGTAAGACAATGGCTAAGAGAAAAAGAACAAAATTATTAAACAATGGAGGACAAAATACTACACTGTAAGCTAAAGAGCAACACGAGCCCACTTAGCATACCTTTATCTATTCCTGTACATATTAGATGATTTAATATAAACAAATTTTACCTGGTTCATTTCGATCATGAATGTTCTCCGACATATTATATTCGCCATTTTATTATTTATATAATTGAAGTGAGACTTGCATAGCTTCCAGTAACGAAAATAGTCTGGTCTGCTATTGTAATAGCAAAACAATACGTCAAACTTTACTAATTTTTTTTTTAGTTTTAAAATCGAAATGAACTCAATAAATCTTTTAAACTCATAATGACCTTCATTCTGTTTTAGGGGCCTCCGTCGTCGTGATCGCATGGTAGTTGGATTTATAACTACCTAGACAATCAGTGCATATCACCACTAACGTTGTGAGTTCGAATCCCATCCAGAAGAGGTGTACTCGATACAACATTATCTGATAAAGTTTGCCAGTGACTTGCGACAGGTCGATGGTTTTCTCTGTGTATTCCGGTTTCCTCCACCATTAAAACCCACAGCCATTATATAAATGATGTATTATCGAAAGTGGCATTAAATACCATAACCCTCACCCTCATTCTTTTTATGTTTTCTTCTTTAAGATTAAAGAAATAATGTCTCAAAATCAAGTGTTTCGCAGAAGCCATTACTGTATATGTCTGACTTCATTTCTGGTATAATGTATAATGTTATGAAGCATTTCTCTGTAGTGCGTATTATTTTTTTGCTATGTTAAATACTTACCAGAAAGTCTTTATAGAATCTCTTTATTTCTCCTTTTTGAAAAATGGTAACTGCATTTAAGAATTGTACTTCTTTATGTGGAATCTTATCTGATCGATTCCCCATGTTTATTGTCCTTCAGTAAACAAATGAGTCAAATAATTAAAAATATATATATATTGTTATATATTTCCGTTAACGGAAACAAGTATTGATAAATTATCATATATAGTACATGTATATGTAACCGGTTGATAGATAAATTATCATATATAGTACATGTATATGTAACCGGTTGATAGATAAATTATCATATATAGTACATGTATATGTAACCGGTTGATAATCAATACTTTTTTTTTAATGAATTAGATCGCGACGTAGCCGAGATCTATTCGCGGGAGATATAATTTTATTGTTCTACATTTCAGTCACCGTAACTCATTCCTTGACATGAGTGTGAAACGACCCCTAGTCTGCAAATGAGCGGTACTCTATACTTCCGCCGATAAACGCTATGATCCCCCAATTTCATCGCCGAGTAATTTATGTTATACAAGATTTATGTTTCTTATGGGGAGATATTTTGTTATGTGTGTACGTAATTTTTTTCGGCTGTTTATTATTTATAATCTTATTTCAACCTTCAATTATTTTATACTTAGAAATATTCTTTTAATTTTATATGTATTGGTTATCTTAAATAACGTTTTCCTCTTGCACAAAAATATCTGTTTTCCATTAGAAATGCATGTTTACATAATTTCCATTCGAAAAAAATAACAAAATATCTACCAAAGAAAGACAACTGAAAATATTTTTTGAACTCCGACAATAAGGAATAACGTAGTTTTAAAAGTTGTAGTGATATATATTGAATTTACCAGACATTATTCTTCTTCACGAGATATTTGCTATAGTTAATTGTTTTTTTAACTTCTTTTTGATAGGCCTATTGTATCATATTTTGCAAACTAAATAAATTGCTTTGTTATTGCCAATGGTTAATTAAGTAATGTCCTCTCCTTCCATAAAAAGAACGCATTCTATTTTTTATGGTGTAATACGAACTGCTTACCTTTTCGGAGCACCTGAGATCTCCCCTTGTGCTAGTAGGGTTAGCGTTGCTCAATATTTACATTTCTGTGCAGTATATTGTCATCCATTCTTAGTTTTTCTGTCGTTCTTCTTTTAACCATTGTGTTTTCTGTCCTTCGGTTCACGGTTTCTAATTATACCGTTGGTATTTTCTGTCCTTCGGTTCACGGTTTCTAATTATACCGTTGGAATTTTCAGACTTTTCTTATACGCAGCATTCCAATAAGTACATAAGAACAAAGTTTAATATCCAGGACATTCTGGTTTTGCGCCCTCAACATTCCGACGTTCCTGTGGGAACCCACTCTTTGCCAAATGTTCAGAAAAAGTGTGTTTGTTTTTGCTTTTGTTTTCCTCTGAGTCAATCTATCAATGTTAATTAATTTCACTAACTGAGCGTGATATTTGAGTGATATTATAAACTCTCAACCGACAAATACTACACATGTAATTATTATTTAGATAAACTAACGTATCAGAAATGTTATTCATTATGATCAATGTTGGATGTTTCTTCGTTTGTGCTCTTTTTTTCATGCCAATAAAATTCAAGCTCCGTTCCGGTATCGCCATACAGATAAACCAGATGATACGTGTGATGTCATATATCATATCCAAATATTGGGTACGATGTTTGGAAACGACCTCCTTGCAATCAGTGTTGTACTATATTTCTTTGAAATATGTTTTATATTATTATTATCAACCTTTTTGACATATCTTAATGATTATGATTATATAATTTTATTGACTATTGCATCTTTCTAATAACAATTCAAATGTGCTCTACATACAGGTTTATTGTGTTGTTGTTTTGCGATCATGGTAATTGGTTCCGAACAAAAATATAGTCATTGCGTGTATGTAAATATTAAGTTGGTTTTTTTTGCACCAGCAGAAATTAAAAAGCAAAAACAGATTTCTCTATCAGTAACACAATAGCAGAGTACACAATTGTGTCCAAAGAGATATTTTAGCATATTGATTATTAGGATATACCGGTAGTAACAGCAACTCAACAAAAGAACAAATTTCCGGAAAACACAATATCCAGATTCTCCGTATGGGTTATCATCCAGTTATCTATTTCATATATGACAGTTACCATAAAGACCCAAATCCAGGGCCGTCTTAGCATCATTTCAGGCCCTGGTCAAAGCAGTGTACTGGCGCCCTTACCTCAACAACTATTCTCAGGAATAAAAATGTGAAAAAGCGTGTCAATGCTTGAAGACGGAACTGCCCAAATCCAAAGCCAAACGAGGAAATAGGTAATACAAGTATACATATGGAAACGTATCTAATCAAACGGCAATGTGCATGGATCAACATATCCATGATGGCAAAAATAAGTATTGGTTTTTGGTTACCATGGTTAATTATTTTTGTGGATTAGAATAGCCATATTAAACAAAAATCTTTGATTTGAAGAACAGGATCTAACATACAGTATCAATGAGACATTGGCATTCCATGTGCATGGAAATCAGGAACGCTGCTGCTCGAGAAAAAGAGGTTTACAATTGGAAAATCCTAGTAAAAGTACCAAAGGTCAAACTGAGGAATTATTAGTTGTTGAACTGTTTGATATGTACGGAATAACCATGTACGAACAGACCGCAGTCATATTTAAAAGTTAGTTGCACGAATGTTTAGTTACTATACTCTAAAGAGCTATGACATTAAATTGACATGAAATGTTACCGTTCCACAGCATCATGTTTTTCTTCTCGCGTCTGCTTTTAAAGTTTTATCGGTGGATGTTTTTAAAATACATATGGACCATTCATTTTGTTTCGTATTTTTATTATTGCTTTCTAAGAATATCTATATACACTAAGATACTCTGCTGAATTTATTTAAACCTGCAATCATAATCAATATATATATATATATATATATATATAAAAGTAATGTGGTTCGTTATTTCAAACGTATCCTTCAACATGTACTACTCAATCGAAGATTTGAATATTTTATCATATAGTACCGGAAATATAGTAAACAAATATGGCTTTTCTAAAATAGCATTTTGAAATTCATGTTTTTCCATTGCGTTGTTCCTATCTTTGTCATAGCGTTCAAATATGTCATCTGTTAGCTTCTCTGGAGAGGGTCCAGTCTCTGTATCTTCTTTCGTCATTTTCAAAGCTGACTAAAACAAAAGCAAAAAACTGACTCTTAGTTATTTTCACTTGCGATTAATTATATGATTTTAATATTGTAGCTTTGTAAAATTTAAAATTGTGTTTTGTTTTTTCTTTTCTTCATACTTGTAAATGTTCTTGTCACAAACTAAGTACAATTTTCAGTTACAAAAGTTAGTTTATATGATAATAAAATTTAGTTTTATTATCAATAAAAAATGAAAAGAAAAAATACCACACAGTTGGGAAAGTTACATAATCCAGTCGAAATTATATAGAAAGCCAAATCCAAAATCGGCCAAAGTAACAAATACAAAGATAGAACCATGACACAAGACTGAAATCCACCAGAAGCAGAAAATCGAAATCCGCAGGAAAGAAAGAAAAAACGATATCCACTAAAAGTAAAATCCGAGTTGCACCAAAATCAGATATTCATCGAAAGAAATATCACAAATCCGCCCAGAATAAAATAGAGATACGACAAAAAAGCAAATACCTAGATCCACCAAACAAAACAAAACAAAAAACAAACAAACAAAAAATAAAAATAGAACAAATTTGTTTGCTTGTTATACACTCGTGATAGAACTTAGAGCAAATTGACAAATAAACGCATGTAAAATGATACGGATGTGTAATTAAAAGTTGTATTTTTAATGTTTGATTAATCGTCATAGTATTTGTTTTTGTTCCTGTTGAAGTAATATTTGAATAGATGTAGCTGTTAGATTGTGGATTAGAATTTACCAACCATAAAATCATAGAATGGGATGTATTGGTGGATAGTCTTTTTTTTTCGTGTACGTGGAGAAATTATCATGACTTGCATTAAGATAAGCCAAATGTAAAATCAAAGCGATATTAAACTTGAATTATAGCGTTTAAGAATATCTGTTTCACAAATGACAACGTATAGTTTTGTTTATCGTAATCACAATCTGGTCCTTTCTTCATGCATGACTTATCACTGGGGTTGTAGCAAGAGTAACTCGACGGATGCCAGTAGTGGAGCAGGAACTGCTTAACCTTTTGTAGCACCCGAGTTCACTCCGGTTTTTAGTGAGGTTTGCTCTACATGTAGTGTTTGTATATCATTGTTTGTCTTTTTGTCCTTATTCTTTTTGCCATTGTATTGTCTGTCCTTCGATTTACAGCTTCTTCCCATTGGCATCTTCAAACTTTCATTACACCTTGAACTTTGGTCTATATAATAAGGTACCTTGAACATTTCCACCATTTCCTTCCGGTCTATAAACCCACTTCCGTCTATATCAAACAAGTCAAATAACCACGTGATTCTGTCAGAAGGATTACTTGATCTTTCAGCACTTAAATATAACAGGAATTCTCTAAAGTTAATTTTACCACTGTTATCCTTATCAATGTTCCTGAAATAATGTTCAGCGAAGTTGCAATCCTTTTCCTGGAAGAGACCTTGCAAAAAGTCCTTGAAAGTCTGAAGTTCCATGTAACCATCCGGCCATTGTTTCTGTAAAGTTATATTGTCCTCGAATTAGAAAGAAAATATTATAATCATAGAACAAAAACATAATATTTGCTATAGCAAAGCTTATGTTGCACAGACAAATCCCAATGATTATCTACTCCCCAAATATTATGCTATCCATACAAAACAAAATTAATGCTACCTATATATACAAACACAAATATTATGCTTATGCTACCTATACCACACCAATAACGTATGCTACCCACACCAAACTAAGCTTATATTAACCACTCAAAAACGAAGCTGATGTTTCATGGACAAAATAAAAACAAAACTTATTACTTAGACTACACAAATCTTCTGTTTTGGTAATAGTACAAACTCTACCATGATCTACAGTGTGTTGGAGGTGGTCACGGCATCATAGAAGTAGCACAACCTCTGATATAAACTTGACAAGTAGTCAGTATATGTAGTTGGTAGAAGTTGTTGAGCAGAAACTACTTGCCTTCTGGAGTACATGAGTACGTCTACGTCGAATATTATGGTTACTGTACAGTGTGATCTTCAATTTATGGTAGTTGAATTTAAAACTTTCTATGCAATCAGTGCCTATCAACACTAACGTTGTGGGCTCGAACCCCGTTCATGGCAAGGTATACTCGATACAACATTATGTGAGAAAGTTTGTCTGTGACTTGCGGGAGGTCGGTGGTTTTCTCCGGGTACTCCGGTTTCCCCTACCAATAAAATTGACTGCCACGATATAGCTGTAATATTGTTGAAAGTGGCGTTAAATAACATAGACGTTACGCGCGCTATTGGTGATACTTTGACTAAATAGAACATGAAATAAGTAAAACGAATGTAGATTTATTTTAGAATGATGGATTTTTATTTCCGATACATGCTTGTATAGGGAATTATACGAATAATTGTTTTATTATATTAGATTAGGTTTATTTTTGCTTTTGAAAACGAATTTATTGGAAGAAAACGTCGTTAACGCACAATTTTCTCATGTAACGCGTTACAAAATATCCGTATGTCATTTACATTTTTCTCAGTAAAAACCTAAAAATACGTTTTTCGGACCATTTTTTTTTGTGGGACCGGAAGTAGATTCAGCGTGCTCTATGACCCCATTAACGATTTTTGATTAAAGCAATGCTTGAAGGAAAAAATCGGTAAGTTCATGGAAAGAAAAGAATGTAACGCTGAAGGAAAAACATCTGCATGCCAAATAACAAGCTTTATTTCAGCTATGTTTTACAAAATTTCCACACAAAAAGTATACATATCAAATGTTATTATCTTCAAAAACGAAAAAGTCTTTTCAAAAATGATTTTTTTAAAGGAAGTTAAAAAATATTCCCAAAGGAGTAAGGTCAACAAAATGTCTAGTTGCAACTTAAAAAACCCACGAAGTATAAAACTTTACACATTCGAAACTATATTTTTCGCTCATAATTTTCGTGTTAAATCCAAATAACAAAAATGTTCATTTTCAATAGCAGAGAATGAACTTAACAAACTTGATTTCGGATAAATATTACGATTTCTACGTAAAATTGTAGAAGGTTACCCAATTTGTCCAGTAAACGTTTTTTCTTATCGACGGCAAAATAACGTCGCGCTACTTCTATACTTTTCTATTAAAATTAAAACAAATAAACAACAACAAAAAAAAGCGAAGCTAAAAACAAACAAATGATATCAAAACTTGAACAACAAACAAACAAAAGAGCGAAAACAAAATACAAAAATTTACCAAACCTAAAAAAAATAACGATGTATTTCCGCTTACTCGAGCGACCCTAATTAAAAATGAATTCATGACCTTAATTTTTGTGTACGTCATTTTTGAACAAGCATTGCAAAAAAGAATGTGTGCATTGTAGAAACTATAATTATATAATACATATATGTGTAGTTAAAAAAAAAGTCGCGAAATATAATTGATTTATATGAAAATTAAAAATGTGAACTGAATTATTTTAATTATAATTTCACTAGATTATACATAAGAAATTTTCAAGAATACAACGTATACAATCAATCAATAAACAAACAGAATATGATAATATCGTTTTAGAGCAAGATATACTTTCAAAGAACAAATGATAAAGTACAGTCACATATTACATAACATAAACAATAAATAAATACAAAAAGGGAATACAAACGAAATAAATAAGCAAACAAACAAACATTGAAATAAACACCTAAAGGAAAACACCAACAACACAAATATATACAAGCAAGCCAAAATAAAATAAAAATCAATAAAAACAAAAATTGAAATTCAGAAATGAAGAACAATCCATCAAAACATACCCACGCCACCTCCATCCTAACCAAACTCACGGTATGCAAACACAAATAAGGAAGAAGAAAAAATGAAAAAGAAGACGCGAAACGTTCTTTTCAACGTTAATTATGTGTAACGTCAAGTGTCACCAATATCGCGCGTAACGTCATTATAACCCTCATCTCCTACAATTTAAAATGAAGACTTACCACAAAATCTTTATAAAATGTCTTTATTTCTTCCTTCTTGAAATTAGTAATCATATTAAGAAAATGAACATCATTTTGTGAAAGTTTGTCTGCATGGTTTCCCATGGTATATGTAAAATATAGCAGATAGTCGACCTGACAATTTTATCTGAAGTTACATTGTAAATACTACGTATAAACAACAACAGCAAAATAAAAAAAATATAAACAAGTATGTTGTCCATAGCTTCCGTTATTCTGTACGACACATGTAGTGTCGGAAGTTGATTATACGTGACACATTCTAAATCTTAGTAAATATTTTTAATCTTTTAATGTTTCATTTCAACTATACTATGTGTTCGTTGAATATTTCACTTCCAGAGAGTTGATATGGAGTGGAAGATATATGCACTCATAACTTAAGACGCAAAATCATCTTGTTTTTAGCATGTACAACAATTTAGCAGATACATCCTTTCAAAACATGTTTTCATAGATTGTCACCACATTACCACGATGCTTTATATATCAACTAGCAGGTATACCTTTCATGGCCTAATGACACACGAACTGTATCATGTTCATCAGTTAGAAGACATATCATTCATAACCTTCTGTCATATCACCATCCTGTTATAAATGTACTGGTACACTTTACTTTTCATTTACTAGCAGCTCATACAAGCCTATCACCAATACGGCGTGGGTTCGCACCCGGCTTTGTAAATTACAAAAAAGGGTACACTCGACTCGCAACCGCAAGTGATAAAGTTTACCAGTTGCTTGCCCATGGTCGGTGGTTCTCTCCGGGTACTCCGGCTTCCTCCACCACTAACACTGGTCGCCATGATATAGCTGAAATATTGTTGAAAGTGGCGTTAAACACCAAAAATCAATCAATCAATCATTGTTGATATTACTAATCGTTACTAATTCCTTGTTCAATTAATTTTTTTAAACAATAATATTATTTTATTTAAATGTTTGTTACAACCAGCTTCATAAGCCCAAGCATATTATGAAGTAATATGTATAATATAACTATATAGAGAGGTTAGCGACTTTATATTTAAATATTCAAAAATATTTAACACCATGCACGATATGGCTGAAATACTACCAAATATGACGTTATACAACTACAAATAAATTATTATCAAGAAAACAGGTAGTTTATTGTTAGATCTACATACGAAAAGAAAATTTATTGTTGAAAAAACAAAGTGATTAGAAAATAATAAGGTCAACGTGATCACTGGTGGTTTAACATTCTGTATTAATTGTTTTTTTTGTTTTTTTAAATAGTATATATATATTATAAATATTCTACATACGTTTGTAGCTACAACATAAAATACGCTAGTTATATATAGGTATAAATTGTTAAAATCGATCATTATTGAGTAGCTAACATACAATTGTTATTTTTTAAATAAATATATATATTCATTGTATATATCATATGATTGTTTACAGCTCAGTAATGGGCGTCTTAATTGACAAATAATGAATTTGTTTGTTTGTTTGTTTTTAAACGTCTCACGCGCACAATGAAGCAGCGTTGCTGATAAGACCAAGAGTTAAAATAAAACCATTTGGGTCTTATATCTAGAGCTTCAAATGGATTGTGTTATGTTCACTTCCATTCCTTTAAAAATAATTTGTTGTATTCCAAAGCTTTAAGAAATCCCACAATCTACAATTATTGCCTTCATACGAGGTGAACATAGAAAGTTTTCAACCCGAGAGAGGTTGTTTTCCCCGAAGGCTTTAGCCAGAGGAAAACAACCTCTCGGGGTTTACAACTTGATGTTCCCCTAATAAAAACGCAATAACTGTTTTATTATACTGAAACTATTCTAAGATGTTTAAAGTGATAGGATCTACGATTTTCGTGTTTAATATTAAAATCGGTAAAACGGTGAACTAACGACCAGTCCATAGGTATGAACTAAAAAATGCTTAAAATGTCAATTTTATAACTTTAATCAACGTAATTAACATACTAAAGTTGATAGGTTTTTATCGTCTGTACGAATCGCGCTCATTAATTATGCAAAAATGCGATCCCAGCATGGCCTGCGATGACCTCGACCTGACCAAAAGAATCATGGAAGCTGAGTGCATGTTTTATCAACAATGCGATATTTATTATATATAACGTAGATTAGAATCTGATATTTGAATAAAATCCATTGTTAGGTAATAGTAAACCAATTCTGAAAACTTTTACGAACCCCTCAATACAGATATGTAATTTTACAACACACACTACAAGGAGTTTGAAACATTATTTTTAGAAATGACCGCTGAGGCACGGTAGAGGGATATTGTTTTGTAAACAGTTATATCATGAGTTCCTAAGTTCAATGAATCCTTTAAACTCGTCCAACGGTCATGCTCCTTCCCTATATTTATCTTGGATTTCGCATATCTTGCTATAACTTCTTTACGATTTCTTTTGCGAGCAGAATTTGTTAATGTAGCAGGTCTACCACGTTTCGTTTTTGTTTTGGACGTCATGTTGTATTATTGTGCGCTTGCGCAGACATAAGGTCAAGCCTTAGGTTATATGAATATATATATGTTCCAGACCATACGCGTACGGTCTGCATAGTTTTAAGAGATTATCGAGGTTTCAAAAATATTTTACAGATCAACGTTATTCGAACCTAAAATATATTTAAAAAAGTTAATTATCGTAATTGTACAATTTAGAAATAAATCTAATTTAATCTACATGTATTACAAACGTACATGTCCTGAATTTAGTATGTTCGTAATAAGTGAATTCTGCTCACTCGCAGTTAACAAAATAGTTTGAAATTGAAGCGGTATTTGGTCAAAAAGCTAATGATGGTATTTGTGTAGGTTCACAAGAGACTGACGAGTTCATTGACGAAGGAAATGTCGAATACATGTTTGACACAAACGGAGACTTACAGACTGGTTTACGGACAGACAATGGGACTGACTCACAGACAGAAACTGAGACCGACTCACAGACAGAAACTGAGACCGACTCACAGACAGAAACCGAGACTAACTCGCAGACAGATATCGAGACTGATTCACATACCGATGAACAAATAGGTTCACAGACACGAACTGCGACTGACGCACAAATTCAGAATGGCAGTGCCCGCGGGGATTCGATGGTCGACTTAAGCTGACCACAGACTAACGTGTTTTCCGTTATGGCTGACGTACATGTACAACCGACCCGAAAACAAAGACGAACTGAAACGACGGAAATATCTACTGAGACTTACGATGTTACAGTCTAATGCAAAAATTGAAAAAAGTAGTTTTGCAACCGTCAGAATACCTATTGTTGATAAGGCATCTGGTAATGTACCACGATTATTGTGTAGTGTTGATGATATTATTGATAAAGATGCAAGTTTGTACAAATTATTTGGTGTGTTAAATTCATGTTATGATATGGGTGATATAGAGCTTTTGACACGTAAATTTGAAACTTCGCATTGGGAAACAGAAGAAATTTCTCTGCATGCTGCTGCAAAACAAGCAAGTTTTTCTCTTGCAAGCAAAAGATGTAAATGTAAGTGAACATGTATGAACAAAACATGTAAGTGTAGAAAGTCCGGCCTTCCTTGTAGCAGCAAGTGTCACTCTGGGCGTGCATGCGAAAATGTGATTCAGGTAGACAATTAAAATTGCATTTTAGTTCAAAAACTGTTTACTTTTCATGAGGTGAGGGTGTTTTGTTTAAAGTAATAATAATTATGATAAATGTAATTTGTAAAACTCAATAAAAGTTTATGATATGTTTCTATTGAAAAAAACCCATATGGTCTAAATACCCGTAAGGTCCAGCTTGTACTAGACCGTATGAGTATACGCGTATGGTCGGACCGTACGAGTATACTCATACGGTCCGGACCGTACGCGTACGATCCAAATACGCGTATGGTCTGGAACATATATATAGAAATCGATTTTTTGTCACTGACAAAAATTCACGAACTCTTGTTTCAAGTAAAAAATCATTGACAAGGGGGTACGTTTGATATAAAATCATATATTTTTTTTTAATTTAATTACTGAAGGCATGATATTTACCTGATAAAAATGTAATGCATTTTTAAACGAAAATCGTAGATCCTATCTCTTTAAAACTTGAAACATATGCAACTATTACGGTCATAATTAGGTTCGATAACTCTGTAATTACTTTTCGACTGGTACCTATATTTTCTCCGGAACTATGCAACATACCAGTCATAATCAGGTTCGATTACTAGAATCTGTAATTTAAATTAATTATGATCTAGCTTTCGATAACCCGTTAATATCAGAAACATATAAAATAATATGTCTCTGGTCATATATTGTACTGATATAACATGTAAAATGCATTTTTTAGGTAAGCATTGAATTCATTAGTTTATTTGAAAACAAATATTCAGATGAATTATTTAAAGTAACTTTTACATTAAAATGTGAAATTTACTATTAAAATTATTCCATTAAAAAAAATCGGTTCAAAACATTAAGCATTCTTGCAGCGAAAAGTGAAGATTTAGAAAAT
>MJUT01008187.1:270264-293096 GCA_002080005.1 Gigantidas platifrons
CATCAGGGATGAGACCAGTCTCGTATTGTAATTGTAATTGTAGAAGACAACAAAATAATTTCCGGTAGAGTAAATACAATTATCGAACCTGACAAACAACAGCGGATTTTCAAAGCACTTCCGGTTGTCAGAGGATGTAGACCGGTCGACAACCTATTGTCTTCCTCTGCATGATATATGTTTGGTGTGCCCCGGATTTTCTCCCTCGTCAGTAAATTTCAGTAAAACATCAAACTTGTCTTATTACTTTTAAATAGTAAAGCAAAATATGCAAGGTATAATAATTCCGTTCCATATATATTGTTGACATACATGTAATCCGCATTTTACTAAAATATATACATCTCCGCCATGAGAAATTCCCTTTTTTCAACATGTGAATTGTACATGTAAGAACGTGTCGAAATTTCATCTCGTTTCATTTTTATATTACATATTGACACATGCTAATTTCAAGTTATTAATTCAAACATAATCCTCACATTTTTCTTATTACTAAATGCATAAAGTTCACATGAATATAATCTCCACCATTTTCTTGTTACTACCGTAAGCATATTCCCCACCCTTTTCTTGTTACCAATGTCCAATGTTAACATAATCCCTATTGTTTTCTTATTAGTTCTTCCTCACCCCTTTCTTACAACCACAGTATACATAAACCCCATCCCTTTCATGTTGCTAACGTAAACACATTACTTAGTCTTTTGTTATTACAAATGTAAATACTAATCCCTATCATATTTATTTTAGCTAAAATATGTTTGGATTTGTTTGTATTTTGGTAGTTCTCAGTATATCCAGTATTAGTAATTTGGAATGTATTGTTTCCCCCTCCCAGCGCGTGTCCCTGGGGTAGAATAGGCACCAGGTTTCTCCGTCCTAGAGGCAATAGTCTTCTAAAAGGGGTCAACCCCGCGGGAACCCCGGGGTATATAAATGGGACCGAGAGCTTCTTCGGCTTGAAGGGGCGTCTGTCGGCTGTGCGGGGTGAATAAATTGACAACCAACTCGTCCTTCGGATGAGACGTAAATAAAACCGAGCTCCCGTGTTGAGAGATTGCCACCCTCTTCGCACGTTAAAGAATTCAGTGTAACAGCTCATAGTGGTCCGTAGGAGACCTGTTGCACTGGCAAAATTCTCCGTCCCTACCCATCACATTTCCTTGTTTCGAGTCCCGTGGTGTTTAGATTATTCTTGTCCTGAATATAGCTGAAAAATTGCTCGCTGAACGTTAAACATCAATCAATCAATCAATCAATCAATCAATCAATCAATCAAGCAAGCAAGCAAGCAAGCAAGCAAACAATCAATCAATCAATCAACCAATCCATCATGGAATGTATTGTATTCCTTCCATTCCTTGTATATTAATATAGAGTCTAGTCTTGTTTAACTACTGGAAGGATAGAAGTAACGGGTAACACGTTCATGGACTGGCGCCTCCAAATATGTCATGCATGGTACATGTGATACCGACCCGTTAATCTATTGACACTGATCTCACTTCCGGCTTTAGTGAGAGTTCGTATAATCCGATCTTTTATCTTTTTGATTTTATATTGAGGTACAGAGTTGATATTTTTTAAGTTTTCTCTATTTGATATTGCACCTAAAACTGGTGTTAAATCACCCATTGTGCACGTTTTCTATGTTTATCTCCCTCAGAAGGTGGCATAAAAATGCCCATAAGGCAACAATAACTTCAATTACCAGTATATAACACCCCCTCCCCCCCAAACAACAACAAAAAACAACATATTTTATATATATTTAATTGTCATGTAAACCCAGTGTTATATAATCGAGACTTAGTTTTCCAGAAAGAGGAATTCGCTAATTGTGCGGCAAGACTAAACCACTAGCCTCTGGAAAGGTAAGTGTTACAATCCTTACACGTGAAAGAAAATGAGCAAAAGCTTGCCAGTTCCTAAATACCAAAATCTTGTCACGAGTTGTCATTGATTGCCCCTTACAAAACCAACTATTCCGACACCATCCATTTTTAACCTCGGCATCTCGGGCAATCAAAATTGCCGCCCATATTCCCAGGCCAGCGCCATATTTCCTGTCATTAGAAATTAGTTGAAGCATACTTCACTTTGACGTTAAATAACAATCACTCAATCAATGTACACATTTATTATTCATATAATAGTCATTTCAAGTCAGCCATACATGTGAGAGACTTGAAATAATAACTTTGGAGTTGTCGAACCTGACTAACCATTTCGGTGTCATATATCCGACATAGAAAAATAAAAAAAAATTCTTTTGCACATTACTTTGTGCGACAGAATATTGCAAATAAAACTGGATCCTCCATAAAAGTGGTCACAAATTCGTCTTTAGTTAGTACATTATCATGGTTTTTATCACAACATTCAAACATTTTGTCTGCTATTTCCTCAGCTGTCAGATCATCACTGGCGCTATTCCCATTTAAGTTTAAAGCGGTCTGAAATTATTAAAGAAATAAACATTGACAACATATATGCATGATGACAATACAATACAAAACGGTGTGACATTTATCTAGATTCTTATTAGGAAGTTACAAGTAGTATTTATATATCAACTGATGGTGTAATGGCTAGCATGCTTACATCAAGTGCGGTAGATCATGAGTTCGAGTCCCGTTCATGTCAAATCAATTACTATTAAATTGGCATTTGCTGCTTCTCCGCTAAGCATGCAATATTCATGTGTTAGAGCAGAGGCTTGTCGCGGAATCAGTATAATGTGTCCAAGTGGTACGCCCTGTCAACCAGTGGACTGTTGTTTCACTGAGCGAGCTTTATAAAAATTCCAACTACGCGTGTTGGTCTAGTACATTAAAGCGAACATCATCATCTCATTGAACATCTGTTCTCGGCATGATATACAAATGTCGATGACAGAATGCTCATTTGGCGTTAAACACCAATCATTCACTCACTCTATGTACCTATTGTTAAAGAGGTAAGTAATCTGAATTCTAAAGAATACTAACATTAGACAAGTGTCAGTGGAAAGAACGTAACTTCTTCAATTCAGCTTAACATAAGCTTTTCCAGAAATTCTTACCTCAATGTATTTCAAAGTAAATTAAATGTTACATAGCAAAATAAGATGCTTAATTATAGATATTGTTCATTATTTTCATTTCTTCCCTTGTTCTAAGTATGCATTAGCGAACACCCGAGTTCACCCCCGGGTTTTTTGGTGAGGTCCGTGTTTCTCATCTTTTTAGGTTTTTTGGTGGGGTCGTGTTTCTCATCTTTTTAGGTTTTTTTTGTGTGTTGTGCTATTATGTATTTTTACGATCCGAGTTCCGTGTTGTAGTGTCTGTTACGATTTCCGCATGAAAACGATGTTAGGTTCGTCTTTACCTCCAGTTGTTTATAGGAGGACACGTGTCTTATTTAGGTTATTTTTGTATGCTTCTGTATAGTGGTGTCCAACACCTATTGTGTTGTGTTTTTGTTTTGTTTTTCTTCGTCTTGTGGGCCCTGTTGCCAGTTTCTCTGGATTGTCCATTTTTGATTGGCACTACGGTATTCTCTGACGCTCTTTTCACTTTGTCTAACAACTTACTTCACGTACCAGGTAATTTTAATATAAGGTCAAGAATAATCAATATTTATTTATTTACCTGATAAATCTTTATCATCTCTGGCCTTTCTATCGTCCCATTACCGTCTATATCAAACAAGTCAAACATCCAGTTCAATCTTTCCTCAGGATTTGAAGTACATTCATGGTTCAAAAATAATAAAAACTCTTTGAAATTGATTCGTCCACTTTTATCTTTGTCTGCAGCACGGAAATAATGTTCTGCAAGACTATCAGTCCTGTCCTTGTAAAATCCATACAAAAAATCTTTGAAGTCTTCTAAATTCATACCACCATCTGGGTTTATTTTCTACAAAAAAATAATAAACTGAAACCATAATAATTAGATTCAAGCAGATGTCATCCAGTGTTGCTCAGGACAGACGAAAAGAAGTTTAGTATGGGGGTCCTTTAATATCACGTTCCGCTCTATATACATAATGTATTTTTTATAATTAATTCCAAAAATTGGTGACCATGTTAATCGTATCAATACCATTCAACTTGAAAAATGGATACCACTGAACTAGGTCTGTTTCATACATGGAAACAATCGTTGAAATTGACAACGAGGGTCGGTTCAGAACGAAACATTACATCAAAAGAGATGATTTCAAATTTCACATTATGAATTCCATTTACATTCCAGAAGAACTTGCAAATGGAATATCTCGCATTTGACATTATTTTCCAAAGCTTGTGTTTACTGTCAGGATTTTATTGACAGAGGGTGCAGCTAACATGAAAACAACTGAACCAATGGTTCATAGGTGGAACGTTTAATTCATCACTTCTAACGTTTTATGGTCATCACATATGACTACGGATATGTTCTGTTTGTCGTATTCACCCCTCCCCCGGGCCTCTTTCCTCGTTCATGGCTTATTGCTAGATGTTTATCAAAATTAACAAGAAGAGTGACAATTGTGGAGCAGGAACTATTACCCCTCCGGAGAACCAGAACGGATCCTAGGTTTTAAGTGGGGTTCTTGTTACTCAATCGTTAGTTCATGTGTAGTGGTTTGTCGACCATTGTTTGTCATTTTCTTTTGTATTCATTACATTGTTTGTACCTTTCTGTATTATGTTCTAACCATAATGTTAGATAAACTGCTTTATTGATACAGCTGGTACTTGCATCATTATTCATTAAATACTACTGGAATTAGAATTAACATTTTTTTTTTACCATTTCAGTTAATCATAATAAGGCTTTACTCACGTGCATCTATGGATTATGTACTGTTAGTCATCATGCAAAGTCAAAGAGTTAGAAAAAAGGAAAGAAAGAGAGGGATAATTCTGTTTACCATGAAATCTTTATAAAAATCTATTATATGTGGCTTTTTGAAATCTGTGTTTTCTTCCAGGAACTTGCAGTCTTCTTTTGGAATCGTTTTCCGAAGTTGGTTTCCCATGCCGCTGTCATTGAAACTGAAAATATTTAATATATATATAACGATGATAATGACATTAAATCTACACGTGCAAATCGACAAGCGTGTGCTCGATTACCACGACGTCGTAATTGGAATCAGCTAATTTGTGTCTACACTCGTAGGTCATACATCAATTGGAACAAATGAATTGAGGAATATTGTTATCTGATTGATGCAGTTTGTGGGTATATAACCGTGTGATTATTTATTTAAAATAGTGCTTATATATTTTAAGAAAGAACGTTTGTCAGTGACTTGCGACAGGTCAGTGGTTTTCTCTGGGTACTCCGGTTTCCACCACCAAAAAAACTTACCGCCATGACAAACTGAAATATTGTTGAAAGTGGCGTTAAACACCATAACCCTAACGCCTAAGAATGAACAAGTCGCAACGACGTTCCATGAACAAAATACATGGAATACGTTCACACGCATGTACTACGATAATAGGGCACAAAATGGCATAACAATAGCCGTTCAAATAGCCGGAAATTAAGAGATTACTCGAACCATTCGAAGTAAAATCGTCGGTTCCTTTAATGTCAGCATAACGAGGTTCAACAGTGTATGTCTTTTTTTTTTATCAATTTGAACAAATAATAACATGGTCCCCTGTTTTAGAAATTATTTGTCCAAGAAATATTTTGTTACATAATGTATAAGGAAGTTGTCCTATTTATATATAAAAAATAGACATTGAAGATAATTATGAGTGGGTTTCTTCACAAAATATGTACTAGTATGTTTTTTTTGCTCATGTTATCTGTACTCTACTTTTTTTGTCACGTTGTCTGCACTATACGGCTTTTGCGACATAATCTTTAACGACAGAGAATTATAAATATATTCATATATACAATATTGTCTTTGAATAATAGGGAAATCATAGCAAAGAACAAAAATATCATTTATTCTCAGGAGATTGTACTTCAGTCTAAAACAGATCTAATTTGATTTTTCGTTAGTAACCGTTCAACAATCAATACGAGAGAAGGTTTCAGTAGAATTTGTAATTAAATAATGATAGTAAAACATTGACTAAAACCTCACAATTAGAACTATGAAGGTCAAACAGAATAAACAGATGCATAAACCTGATCGATTAATTGTTGTGATTGGAGTGAACAGTATATATACGAAGAGAAGTATACAAAAATAATATACCATGTATGCATGTAAAATGTAGCGTCTTGATTTGCTTATGGACCGATGGTTAATTTCCAGAGGAACATTGGATAGGGTCGAAATTATTTTGCCTTGTACCGGGCCACAAACGACCACTCATAACAACTATTTGGATATGATGTAAAGTGTCTCTTAAGTGTTAGGACTTGACATTCCTCCCATATCACATATCATGCCATTACTATATTTGTCAATCTAAAACTATTCAAACAATAGTTGTTTTGATATAATGGCTTAATGTACTGGTGGAAAACATTAAATAGGAATGATACTTTTTGTCCTGGTTAGAGTAGATTTGAGTAAGGACTCAGTGCAATTTGCTTTATAAACCGTTCTGGTTTTTTCTTCTTTTTATGGGGAGGGGGGGGTAATTTTTGCCCTGAAAGTGAAATGATACACTATCCACACTTGTAACTATCACAGCAGTACAGCTGTTTTGTCATAATTCATGCCAGTTTGATATTAAGACATAGCTAATATCACTTAGCAGTTTGATTGCAACACTTGGCAGTTTGATAGTAACACTTAACAGTTTAGTAACACTTAACAGTTTGATTGTAACACTTGGTAGTTTGATGGTAACATGTAGCAGTTTTATGGTAACACTTAGTAGTTTAAAAGTAGCTAGGAAGAACTGTTTTAGATACCTAAAACTTATGTCTCCATTTAATGTGGCCAGCTGTACAACAACCTATCTCGAAAGACAAAAATATTATGGCCCAGACAAGAAAATACTATTTAAAAAACAATTATTTGACCTTGAGGTCAAATGTCATGGTCCCACGAAGGTCATTACGGTACGCGACACAGCACCTTATGGTCATGCACCCACATACCAAATATCATTGACCTATCTCGAAAGACAAAAATGTTATGGCCCGGACAAGAAAATACTATTTAAAAAACAGTTATTTGACCTTGAGGTCAAAGGTCAAGGTCCACGAAGGTCATTACGGTATGCGACACACCGCCTTATGGTCATGCACCCACATACCAAATACATACTATTTAGAAAACAATTATTTGACCTAGATGTCAAAGTCAAGGTTCCACGAAGGTCATTACGGTACGCGACACACCGCCTTATGGTCATGCACCCACATACCAAATATCATTGACCTATCTCGAAAGACAAATATGTTATGGCCCGGACAAAGTAATACTATTTAAAAAAACAATTATTTGACCTTGAGGTCAAAGGTCAAGATCCCACGAAGATCATTATGGTACGCGATACACCGCCTTATGGTCATGCACCCACATACCAAATATAATTGACCTATTTGGAAAGACAAAAAAGTTATGGTCCAGAGCTGGGAAGAAGCAGAAGAAGAAAAAATCAGACTAAAACAATATGTCTCCCTTCGTTCGAAGGGGAGACATAATAATTAGCAGTTTTATAGTAACACTTAGTAGTTTAAAAGTAATACGTGGAAGTTTTATAGTAACACTTAGTAGCTTAAAAGTAATACTTAGAAGTTTTATAGTAACACTTAGTAGTTTAAAAGTAATACTTAGAAATTGTATAGTAACACTTAGTAGTTTAAAAGTAATACTTGTCAGTTTTATGGTAACACTTTGCAGTTTAAAAGTAATAATTAGCAATTTTATAGTAATACTTAGTAGTTTAAAAGTAATACTTAGCAGTTTTATTGTAACACTTAGTAGTTTAAAAGTAATATTTAAGCATTTTTATAGTAACACTTAGTAGTTTAAAAGTAATTCTTAAGCAGTTTCATTGTAGCACTTGACAGTTTTATAGTAACATTTGCCAATTTGATGATGTTAGCAGTTTTATAGCAACACATGGCAGTTTGATAGTAACAATTAGCAGCTTATTAAAACAAGTGTAGAACATAATTGCAATACCATGCTTAAAGAGAAAATATACAAAGCAAGGACAGAGACTTGTGCAAGTCTATGATTGTAATAAATTATTGCTTAATCGTTTTTAAAGTTTATTGAATGATTTTTACGAATGTTAGCTATATCGATGGTGAAAATCCAGGATGGATATTAATAAAGATATTATAATATTTTATAAACTATCCCATCGCCAAAAACAAATAATTTCACAAGTATGTACTCTCGGTACAAAAACAAAGCAAACAACAAAACAAACAAACAACCACTACAACATACCAGTACAAAACTCATATCTAGATTGTACACCGCAGAAGCTAGCATATACACTCGGTACAAAACAGAACAAACATACAATCACTACAATAGACTGGTACAAATCTCTTATCTAGATTGTACATCGCAGAAGCGAGTATTCAAAATTAATGTGTTGTTATGAAACTCCTATCTAGATTGTACATAGCAGAAGTTAGCTATTCAATATTAATTTGTATCTCTACCTATCATCTAATTATCTTGCTATTCAATATTAATTTGTATCTCTACCTATCATCTAATTATCTTGCTATTCAATATTAATTTGTATCTCTACCTATCGTTTAATTATCTTGCTATTCAATATTAATTTGTATCTCTACCTACCGTCTAATTATCTTGCTATTCAATATTAATTTGTATCTCTACCTATCGTCTAATTATCTTCTGTTATAACAATGTCCTACTCACTAATAACATATGACAACTGATATATAACATAGGTTAATAAACAACACGTGAAAATTATAGACGAGCAGTATATCTAGTACAATATAATAAATAACAAATCAAACATATACTTACTCTCTGTAAATATTCAATGATTATCAATATATCCTATAATTTGTACTGTCGGGTACATCCAATCGTCGTATTGTTATGTCCGAGGTGAGAATTGAACTTGTTTGACTGTACGTAAATTCGTGAGAGAACCGGGAGACAAAAACTCCCAATAATGTTGACAAGATTATTTATATCTTCACTGATTAGCGAAGGATGGCGATCGTAAAACAATGACAAAGCAACATCCTTTAATAATAATTATCTGAGTGAGTCTTTCCTGTTTACTTACTAAGTCGGAAATGTTGAAACATGAAATGTGAAATTATTTTATTCGTTGGTTTACAAGAAAGGAAATCGCACTACTTAAATATAATAATAAAAACAAAAATAAATAAACAACATGTTATATTAATACAGATTACCTACATAATATATACATCGTAATGTTCAACAAAATGTAATTTATCTGTTTACTGTATATGTCTAATAATAAACAATTCTCAAATAGAGTTGGTATCACTTTCTTAAGGAAAGATCAGTCAGTTTGGAACAGGTTGAACAATTATTTGAGGACTAAAAGGATACAAAGATAAAAAAAAAAAAGATACAAAGATAAAAAAAAAAAGTACACTATCAGTCTAAAGACATTATCACTATTTATCATCATGGTGAAAACATACACGAAATAAACCATGTTGTTATTTAATATTATCAGGCAAACAAACGATAGCGTGCAAATTGAAAGTACAAAAATGTACATATGTTACCTGCATCCTATATCTGGGTCTGTTTCGTACCTTGACCTATACCTAGAAATTTACAGTGAGCAAATTAAGAACGAAACTTTCCGACAAAAGAGTTGATTTCAAATTTCTTAATGTCAACTTTAAATTTATATGTAGAAACATTCCAGAAGCATAATCATACATCAATACAAAAAATATCATCAATGCAACACCTGAACGTATAACTATAAATAACGATCCACTTGAAGAAGTCGAAGATTTTACCTACCTCAGAAGTGTCCTAAGTAAAGACAATGGAGCAGACAAAGACTTCAAGGCCAGGTTCTCAAAAGCACGTGCAGCATTCGCCAAACTTCAGCCCATTTGGAAGTCAAGTAAATACAGTCTGAGAACCAAGATACACCTCAACCAGGGGCGTAGCTAGACATGTAAATGAGTGTAGGCACAAAGTTTACGGCGAGGGGTCTGGGGGCCCCCCGGAAGCTCCTGAGATCTTGTGTGTTTGTTATGCTAAAATTGCTCTAAATTAAGAATGTACATCATGTTAGAAGTGATATTTTTTTCCAATCATTACGATTCAAACATCACTTTGTAGCTATTTCTTCTGTAGATTCTGACGTCTTTTCCCTTTTATTACCCTTTATTAGAAACTTGTCCATTGTTTACAAAAAACTTCCTTCGTAACTAAGAGTTATCGGACTAAAAGCGTAAGTTAACGTTGAAATCAAATACGGAAAAGAACCGGTTTTCGATTTCGCACTGTTACGGGTTAATGTGGAAATTTTTGTAGTACTTATATAGCATTGCCGTACGATTTGGTACGGAATTCTCAAATAGGTTATTCTCGGAATGCAGAGCGTACAGACATTATTTATTAAAAAAATTTGCCAATTTCAGTGAAGGCACGTGCCTACTCGGGCCTTACGTAGCTACGCCCCTGTCTACAACAGCAATGTGAAATCAGTTCTCCTGTATGGACCCGGGTGCTGGCGTATAATTGAAAGCGACATAAAGAAAGTTAAAGACTTTCACAATAACGGCTTACGCAAGATTAATAGAATTTTCTGGCCCAGCAAAATAAGTAACAGAGATCTACTTAAAAAAAGCAAATGCCAAAACATCGTTGGGGAGATAAAACAAAGACGAATGAGATGGCTCGTGTATGTGATGAGAATGGCACCAAGTAGAATCCCTAAAGTTGCCCTGCACTGGACACCACCTGGCAAGAGAAAAAGAGGCAGACCAAGAACAACATGGAGGAGGACAATTACATCAGAGCTGAAGGAAATGGGTTTTTCTATGGACCAGGCTCAGTACGTTACAAAGGACAGAGGGAGATGTCGACAAATTGTTGATGCCTTATGTCCCATACGGGATGAAGAGGATAAGTAAGTAAGCAGTATATCTCTCAGTTCATACGAACTTGTGGTTCCTATAATGATTTCCCTGATGAAGGGTTGCAGCTAATAAGGAAGCTACTGAACTAAGTGGTTCAGTTGAAGTCATCACTTCGAACGTTTTACGGTCGCTACCATGACTCCGTTAACTGTTACAACATGAGCCAGTTCGTAATCACAATCCTATCCTCACCTCGTCAATGACTTATCTACGGGTTTGTGCATGTAATAAGAGTAACATGACGGGTGCCACTAATGGTGCAGGAACTACTTACCTTTTCGGAGCACCTAGGGCCACCTCAATATTTTGTGGGATTCGTGTTGCTCAATGTGTTGTATTTTTTTAGGTCATTGTGTGTATTCTGGTCCTTTTTCTTTTAACAATTGCATTGTCTGTACATTTATGACTTCTGATTACTTCTTCGGTATCTTTGGATGATCATTTACAAATTTGAGCTTATATCTTGATGGGTCTGCCAAATTTGCCACGAAACTTCTTTCCAAATTATTAACATATATTCTATCAGTGGACGAAACCGGACTTCAGAGCTACTTTGACACTAGCTACTCCAGGGATGGTGTGGATCAAATGTGGATTCTAACAAATTCTAAAGTGCATGCATTCAAGGTCCACATTACCTTTCAATAGTATGAAAACATGTGTTCCAACATTGTTTGATACACAGAAATGGCCAATGTAGATATTTATTGTGTTATGAAGGGACAAATGTTTTTGTTGTGTTTTTTATAGGTTTGTTTGTTTGTTTTGTTTGTTTGTTATTTTTTTTGTTTTGTATTTTATATTCACATGACTTCTCTGAAACTGATAGCATCAATCATTAATGTCAGGGTCCACTTTATAGCTGATGTCCTTTTTCTAAATATTTCCAAGTTTTGTGACCATTTTGATCGCCTTGCACTATGAAGAGTTTGAAGATACCAAATTGGTAATCCGAATCCGTAAATCGAAGATGGACAGACAACACAATAGCCAAAAGAAATAGGACAGACAACACAATAGCCAAAAGAAAAATCTCCCAGTTTGGTGACTGTGTCATAGACCGCATCCAATGCATTGAAATGGAACTAAATTATACCACAGATACAACTTGATCTATTTACTACATACACTTACATCTAGAAGTTGGCAGCGAATGTCGATTGAGTTAAAGAGATGATTTAATACGATGTTCCAAATCTTGTGGTTTTTATTAAGATTTCTTGATAAAAGGTTGCTGTTAGTACGGAAGTTACCGAACCAAGCGTTCCTTGTGGTTAAGTTGAAGTCGTCACTTCGAAAGTATTACTGTAGCAATCGGAACGTCATCAACCATTATAGAATGTGTCACAGATGACCACGAAAATGTTAGTGGTAGCCACAATCCCGTCCTTCGTTTTTCTTTATTGACTTATCACTAGATTTAAAAAAAGAATAATTCAACGGGTGACACAAGTGGAGCTGGAACTATCTTGCCGTCCGGATTATCTTAGGTGTTCCCCCAGGGGCTGTTAGGGCTTGGTGTTTCTACATCTTTAATTTTCTGTGCAGTGTTTTGTCTTTTTGTCCTTTTTTTCCTGCCATTGTAGTGTCTATCCTTCTAATTATGGTTTCTGATTACCCCATTGGTATTTTCATACATTTCATGTTTGCGTGTCTGCCTGTCGACTGTACGTTAACATGTACCAAGGACTGTGATTTAATTAAGAAATAATTCTGGCTTCCATGAATTGAGTCGATTCTGATATGCCTAACAGTACATATACTGTAGTATACCTTGATTGGAAGGCGGTAATTTATATTTACGTTTACGGACAATGTCGCACACAATTTATGCTGCCAAACTCGAGCAGACGATAATTCATCAACATGTACTTTTATGACCGGAAAATCAGTCACATATACTTTTACGACGGAAAAGTCAGTCGTATTGATTGAGCATCCGTAGCAATAATATGGTGTTTGCATGTTTTAATTGCACGTCGCATATGGTGTTTGCATGTTTTAATTGCACGTCGCATATTACGAATTTGGAAAGGTTGATTATCTTCAGTGAATATATATGTTTAAAACGTTAACAACCGTGTAAATAAGTTTATTTTGTGATTTTATCACCTGTCTTAAATGTGTACCGTGCATGTGCTAATGAGCTTTTGTCTTCTGATTGATCGCTCGTTTGCTTGCAATGCGAAAGAAGGAGGTCATATTAGAATGTCGATTAGAAAATAGAAATGACTTTTCATATATCATTTACAAGACCATGGTTTGTAAGAACTTCAAAAACAGATTATTTATAACCTAATAGGCAATAGGGGCTGAGATACCTCTCTGGTTCATATTCTTTTTCTAAGCAATATCTGTACCCGTTTAAAGTTATATACTACTATCTGATTGGTTTAAATAGGGAAGCATGGGAGCGAGTTAGTACTGTATGATTGCATCTACGTTATTGCTCAAACATATTTGAAATGACTTAAGTCAAAACATCTTAAAAATTAGTAACAGGTCATGGACGACCTTGTAAAACCGAGCCACAAAATTGTATTAACAATTTAAATAAAGCAAGAGACAGTGGAGATCCAAATGAAATATAATTATTTATACAATGTATTTGAAAAGATTCAAGAAACAACAATAATTTCTAAGGAAATAATACAAACTAAATCACGATAATTTCTCCACTTATCTTAAACGGTGCATTACGTTAGCGCGAATTGACCTTACATAAGCGCGAAAAAAATCTTAAATGAGAACTAATGTAAAAACAAGAATACACAACACACAAGCAACACTAACACGTGACTAGTAGTACTACTTGTACCACTAGCAGGGAAGCCATTTTCTTTTACAATGGTTGTGTAAGCACTCGCTGATAGTTTTGGTGTTCTCGGTCTATTTGGATCACTAAAGTCAGTAGAATGGAGACCAAATTTTTCATGGAAACCTCTGTTCCACTCAAACGTGTCCAGAAGACACCATGCTGTATATCCAATTACATTACACCCATCTTTGTTAACAGCTAAAACTAGAAATAAATCATGTCTTCATTTTAATATTGCATCATGCTTTTTTAAATTTCATAATTAAATGCGTTCATTGTGGAATGCACCATGACCCTGACAGGGGCGGATCCAGGGACGGGGGGCACACCCGGTGCGCCTCCCCCCTAAAATTGGAAAAAATGTGATTTTTTGGGCGTAAAATCGTGATTTTTCACACGAAATACCCCCAAAATTTTCGCGCCTCGCTCCGCTCGGTGCGTTTATTTAAAGTGCGCCCCCTAACTTGAAATCTTGGATCCGCCCCTGGCTGACATAATTGAGTTATTTATATGTTATATTGATTTTCGAGTTTTTAAAACACACAATCGTTTCACTTACTATTAACTACTGAAACAGTCATCAATATTTCATTCGCTTATGAATGTCTGAGTACTACACTCTGTATGTACAGAGTGCTCTCAATATATGCATGTTGGTGTTCAGATGTTCAAATCGTGAGCTGGAATTGGACTATATTTTGCAAATGTTTTTTCTAGAGTGAGGATAAAATTTATAAGGATCTAATTCAAACACGTTTTAATATAAATGGATGTAATATTCTAATAATACACAGACATATTTGTTTTGAATTTGATATTTGTTGTGTCGTCGAGTTTCTAAGACATACTAGTTAACAAAAGAAACAATACAAAGATTTTTCTTTAAGTATATTTTTATGTTAAAACCAAAACTATTGTTTATTGTCATTTACGTCAATGTTTGCATGATTCGCGTTTATCCTCACAAAACAAACATGCAATAACATCCTGTTCCGTCAATTTACCGTCCCATGATGGAGTTTGCGATGATCGAATTAGACATTTAAATCACCATCGGTCATTAATTGTGCTGTCGACAAAAGTAAAGAATTTGCCATTCTGAAAATTTGAATTTTCAATAGAACATCGATACCACGGCTCCGTCAAAATGACCGTGAGCGAGCGGTGGGTACGGTTCAGGCTGGAATGACTCACCAGGCCGTTGCAGACCACTTTAATGTGTCTAGAATAACCATTTCAAGGCTAATGATTCGTCTTCGACAAACAGGTAGGACGAATGACAGACCCCGTAACGACAGGCCGCGTGTGACGTCACAATGTCAAGACATACATTTACGCCTTATTCACCTCCGGAACCGTATGATAACGGCTGAGGACACTGCCCGTAGAATACCTGGTCTAGCAAACGTCCGAATTTTGGGTCAGACTGTTCGCAGAATCTGGACTCCGAGCTAGGTGTCCGATGGTAAGACCAATCCTTAAGCAACACCACAGGGCTGCAGGACTATCCTGGGCTCGTACACGCCGTCGTTGGAGGCTTCACACCTGGCAACACATCCTTTTCAGTGATGAATCCGGATTTTCACTTCGGTTTATCGATGGATGTCATCGTTTGTACCGTAGGCGTGGGGAACATCTTACGGACCAGTGTGTGTACGAGTCCGACCGTTTTCCACCTTTAAAGCAAAATTGAAACAGTTAAAAGTACAGCTTCCTAAACCAAATATTGGAACAGTTGCAGCTATGGTCTGGGCTGGAATTTGTCATTATGGTCGCACTCAGCTCAAAATTGTGCAAGGAACATTGAATGCCGTAAAATACAGAAACTATATTTTTTATCCTATCGTTCTGCCCTTTCTGCAACAGCGAAGCTTTGATCATATCTTTCAACATGATAATGCAAGATGTCACGTGGCTCGTGTTTGTCAAGTCTTTCTGAACCGGAATCACATCCATGTTCTTCCTTAGCCAGCATTATCACCGGATATGTCACCAATTGCACATTTATGGGACGAAAGCCTTTATTCAACATTGATTGGTTCTATGCGTCGGAGATGCGAAGCTGTCGTTGCTGCAAACATTACTGAACTCCGTAAACTTCCATACTGCATGACAATTTCTGTCTGTCCATGATTTGTTCTGATAATGATGTTGAAAAATTTTGTTGATTTTGCCTTATTTGTTATGCCCATATGAATCTAAATTATACGATTTTTGTCGATTTATTTTCTCTATGTAAAAAATATTAAGCATCAAACCCTTGTATCGTTTCTTGTGTTGACTAGTATATGTATAACACAGTAGTATTGATTTTTCATAGCTGGCAATAGTGACATTTTTGGATTTTTCATCACTTTAAAAACAAATATGTTGCTGAATTAATTTTATAGACTGTTCCGAAAAAAAACCTGTACTTAATAGGTACTTAATTTATCACCATGTCTTCTTCTTATCCAGGTTAAACAGTATACATGATCCCGGTGTTTTATTCTGTTTCTAAGTGTAGTTACATTGGTATTATAAATTGACATTTTATATTTGGAAGTGAATCAAAAATATTTGTCTATTTTTGGTATTTGAATTATAGCTCATTTCGGATAAGAAATAAAATATTTGCATTTCACGTTAATATCTAATCAATAGCCATCATTCAACAAAACTCCCAAGTGGTTCCTGATTTGTAATTAATTTCTTAGTACATATAGATGAAAACTTTGAATATAGAATGTGGGTGTATGCGTTAATAGCATTCAGAATATCGTAGAGCACGTTGTAGAAAGATAGGCAAATTGTACTTAGCTTTGAAAGATCAATTTTTGAACTCATCAGGGGAACACTGTGTATACAGAACTAGGGTCCAGTTCTCGGCAGTTGGGTAAATTTCCCCGAGAAGATGTCAGTTAATTGATGTCAGTTAATTATGTGGACGCATCAAATGAATAGCACACTCTTCTGACGGGATGCAAAACAAGGAAAACCAAACAATACCAAATTCTAACAGAACAATTGTAGAAAGAGAAGAAAAATAATTTCACTAAGGGTTATTTAACCCCCTCATTTTTAATGAAGAGTGAGAGGACATTGATGTAAATGTGTGTTAGGGATGTCAATTGTCCAACTGTTCTAACTTGTTGAACTGTTCTAACGGTGTCGTAATTTTTGTTTTCCATTTCATTTAAAATTAATGACCTTACCTTGCAAGAGTTGGTTGATATATTGTCGGTAGAATGATACTCGATATGGGTCATTGGTTGTTCCATTATTGTCTGTGACTCCATTTTCTGTTACAATCACTTTCGGGTTTCCATATTCCTTTTTTATCCAGTTTAACGTTTCCCTAAAACCCCAAGGAACAACGAACAACCACGATGATCCAGATCTAAAATTAGAATAAACTTCATTTCAAGATAATATTGTTTTTCATATTTCACTCCCAACCAGTTAAAAATGATGTGTCCTACGATATATACTTTAAAGCTTAAGGCCGTTTTCATAGCGCTCGGTGAATTTCGCTGCATTCTTAGCATTCCGGAATACTAAACCTGATCATGCGATATCCATTAGGGAGATAGAGATGTTCATGCCCATCTAGAGTACCATCGAGGCAACATATTCCGACCATATCTCCATTATATTATAATGGTTGATTGTTGGTTGTTTAAGGTCCAGTGACAAATATTACATGTACATTTAGGACGCGAACAAGTTCAACAGTATTACAAAAATACACTGCATTCACGGAAAAGTTCGACAATCGGAGCAACGACTTTTGGCTTTAACTGAAAAAAATGCAAAGTTGGGTAGAGACAATAACCTTTTTAAAGGGGATTCAGTGCGCTACTCTTTTTCGGGATCTACTAAATTGGTCTTTCACATGTAGGGAGCGTGGTACTCACCAAACACGTTACCAACTATGGTCCACGTCCAGGGTTTCTGTTGTACAACCTGCCAGTCCATATTGATTCGTCAAATCCCTTTAATTGATTTTCGAAGCAGGATGAAAGATGTGGACAAACAGAACTCCTGAATACTGTATACATCCGAAATTCGAGCGGGTTCTATAAATAAACGATTTCTATCTTTTGGCCGAACAATCCTTGCTTATCGTTCAAAGAATATCTATCCAAACTAAACATCAAAATTAGGCTTTACCAAAGCAACAAATCTTAATCAACATCTTACCCTGTCCATGAGGGATCACGTGACTGTTTTACACCTACTTCACCCGGATATCCCACTGTTTTTGGTGCAGGTTCAACTAATAGTGTTGTATAGTGGTTGAGTCCGAAAAAATCGAAGCTTCCTAAAATTAAAATCAAAATATATCCACAATTTCTTCTTTGTATATTTGACACGTTATCAGATGTATCCTTTATTCTAATCTTCTATCAATGCTGCAGTTGTCTTCATTCTTATGGTAGTGTGTGGTTTGTTTGAGTTGAAAATGTAGTTTTCTTTGTTTTTGTTTTGTTTATATCTATTTGGAGGGGCCTTTGTGTACGCCACGTATGGTATTTATGTAATTCAGTGCCTATCACTATAGTCAGTTCGATTTCCGCTCGTGGTGAGGTTTACTCGATGCTGTTTTATATGATAAAGTATGTCCGTGACTTGGTTTTCTCTGAGTACACTCGTTTCCTCCGTCAATAAAAATGATCAACACCTTATAGCTAGGATATTGGTGACAGGTGTGTTAAACATCCATAAAACAAATTAAAACTGATTTGGCTGTTGCAAAACCAAGTTATCAAGAAGAGGGCGTTTGTGCCAATATAAAACCGGTTTAACCCCCACACATGTTCAGCTTGTCCCCAGCTAAGACCTAGGTTTAATTCCTTCTTGAAATTAAATGCGATTTAAAGTAGTAGTCCAATCATGCAAAATAAAACAAAAAGTACTGTTCCAATTTCCGGTGAGGATGAAGAAACTATTTCCCATTCAGGATAAAAAAATATTAATTAGTTCTATTTAAAATTACACAGTTTAATGGAAGGGACAGTATAGAGAATATGATACAAATGTACCAAAAAGTAACAGCAAAATAATAAAATAACAAAACATTGGCCATCAATAACTCCAACAAAGCGATTCATTGTATCCAGGTTCTTCAGCCTATCATATGCCATGAATGACATTTATCGGTGTTAACAGGCAGTTAAAGTAAATGTTTTATCATATTACCTTTATTAATCTTGATTTCCTGTTGCGTGAACCGTGGCAGACGGTCACCAATATTGTCCCTCATAACTTTTGGATAATCTCCATCTTTAAATATAGGATTGGCAAACCAACCCAACATAAAACGTTGTGCTCTTTCTGTCGCCATTTTATGTGCTGGGTTACTTTCGTCTTTAGGGTGCATATTATCAGAATTCATAGTAATACCGACCATTCCTATTGATTAAGATGTCAAAAACGAATTAGCAAATTTGCAGGAAGTAACTCATCTATACATTTGAAACTCGTTAGGTAGATCGAACTCGGATAAGTCATACACTTAATATGTGGTGATTATTTTGAAGAATATACATCCTATAACCTGAATACTCGACTTAATTGAAGGTTCATGTCAATAAGACTCAACGGGGTTTAACTGCAACTGATTGAAACAACATTAAAGTAACACTTATATTGAAATAACACTGGACAACGAATGAGAGTTTTTGAGTTTTTTAGTGCTTGAATAATATTTTTCTATTTGACCTGCTTCTAAAAGCGGAGTAGGAACTGGTTACCCTTCTGAAGCAAGGAATTCACTGCTGTGTTTTTGTGGAATCCATGTTGGTCAATCTTTTGTTGACTGTGTAATGTTACGTGGGCCATTGTTTGTCATTTTTAGCCATAATATTGTTTGCCCTATTTGGAATTACAGCATTTGATGACCCATTTGTTATCTTCAAACTTTTCGACAGGTAAATCAAAAGCTCAGAATGTTACGTGGGCCATTGTTTGTCATTTTTAGCCATAATATTGTTTGCCCTATTTGGAATTACAGCATTTGATGACCCATTTGTTATCTTCAAACTTTTCGACAGGTAAATCAAAAGCTCAGACAACACCCAACTCACATAAACCAGAACTCAGACCATATGCTCCGAGAGGGTTAACATCGCCCGTCCAATATATATAAACAGGATACATAAAAACATACAGCAACTCAAATACACCAACTAAAAGTAAAGCAAAAGTTCGGAGAAAACGAATTCCACATAAACCGGAACTCAGACCAAACGCTCCGGGCAGGTTAATGCCACTTGTCCCATATATTTTGCCTTGTGATTTACCTTTCTGTAAGGACCTGTATCTCATGTTGTATGTATCAAATGCTTTTGCGTGAGATCTTATGATATTATGACCACATCTGTAAGGTGTTACAGCCGGGTCCTTGATTCCAGGGGCATATTCTGCTGACCCGTATCCCATCCAGCAGATTACCCACGGTTCGTTGAATGTTATCCAATGTTTTACCTGCAAGAAATATATGCCAATTATTTTTGTATTTTTACTTTCAACAATCCCTTAATATATATCTTGTTGGTTCAATTTCGATTGTTCAGATGTGGTTTCTGACCGCAATAAATTTGTTTATTGATGTGTGAGGATATTTAACAAAATTGTGTAGAGAAAATGCATGCGTTTTCATAGCTGCTCCTAATATCGTTGTAGCCATAAAGTCGTGAAAAAGGAGTGAAACTCGTGCCCCAAAATGAATTCGGGGCTAGCCCTATTCTGTATTTGAGCGATAATCATAACATCTGACAAACATAATTTATGATCCCTACCTCACTCTTGATTAGGTGTATTCACGGGGAACGCGGTCAATGATTGGTGTAACATTGGCATCCTGTTTGTACACGAATACATGGTTATGTCTAAGTCTTGCAGCTTATTTCCTAGAAATATTATCACACATAAGCGTTAAGGTATAGTAGAATATAATAATTTGACATTAAGCAATTAACAATCAATCATATGATTAAAGTATTGTAGGGGACGACGTGGTCGTGATCTTAAGGCAGTTTGGTTTAGTACTACCTGTGCAATCAGTGTGTGCCTATCACCACTAACGTTGTGAGTTCGAATCCCGGTAAGGCGAGGTTCACTCAATACAACATTATGTGATAAAGTGTTTCAGTGACTTGCGGCTGGTCGGTAGTTTTCTCCGGGTTCTCCTGTTTCCGCCACTAATAAAACGCATCGCCACGATATAACTGAAATATTGGCGAAAGCGGCGTTAAACACCAAAACCCTAACCCTTAGATCATTCTAATAAAGTAATCTGTATATACCCTGTCTCCAAACGTTTTGAAGGCAGCATCAGCGTAGTCGTTATAGTAATCTATAATATTAGAACCGTTCCAGCCACCAAGCCTTTCTTGTAATATTTGAGGTAAATCCCAATGGTAGAGGGTCACCAGTGGTTTTATGTTGTATTTGATCAGTTCGTTAATTACATTATTATAGTAATCAACACCTGGCTGGTTTAGCTGTATGTTGGTACCTGATCTGTAAGCTATAGGGTCTGGGATTATACGAGTCCAAGCAATAGAAAATCTGTAGAAATCCACCTAAAATGAAAAACATATTCTTGCTTTGGGTACTTTAACTCTTTCCGTTCTTCTTTAATTACCCATGGAGGAGCTGTCGTAGTCGTGATCGTATGGTAGTTGGATTTACAACTACCTAAGCAATCAGTGCCAATCCCCACTAACGTTGAGTTCGAATACCACTCAGGCGAGGTTTACTCGATACAACATTATGAGATAACATTTAGCAGTGACTTGCGACAGTTCGGTGGTTTTCTCTGTATACTCCGGTTTCATCCACCAATAAAACTAACCGCCACGATATAACTGAAATATTGTTGAAAGTGGTGTTCAACACCATAAACCTAACCCACCCCTCTTAGTTACTCATTGAGATATACTTTTAGATTATATTATATAGTACACGTTGACTTGGATACTCTACCTATGTCCGTCTTTCTATATTTATTCATTGGAGATTAACTGCTAGATTATTGTTCATAATGACTTTGAAACTCGTACTGGATGCTTGTCTTTCTATAATGGGGGATTAACTTCTAGATAATATAATGTATATGTGTAATTCATATTGACTTGAAAACATTGATGTAAAAGCAATGTCTCTATACAAAATTGGATATGAAAGTTTAATATCTATATATAAAAGCAAAACTTATCGAATTACTGAAGAAAACGAAGCACATACATATACAAAAACCGAGATCAATCGAAAGCTAAACACATAAAAAAACCAGAGATCAATCGAAAGCTGAATACATACAAAAACCGAGATCAATCGAAAGCTGAATACATACAAAAACCGAGATCAATCGAAAGCTAAGCACATACTGTGTTGTAGTAAGTAACTTTATATATCCAGCTTGTGTGTTCCGAATTTTTATATTCGTCTCTTAGGATCAATATTTGTATCATTTGTTTCAATTTTGCTGCCATGTGACCAGCTGATCAAACAAAATATATTGCATACTTGTAAGATTTAAAACATGATCTCGCCTTGTTACAGCTGAAATATTGCTCATTTGGCATTGAGTATAAATCAATCACTTACAAAAAGGGGAGGAGCTATATGTAAGTACGTACGCCTAGACTTCTAACCAACTGTATATCTTCTTTGTATTTATGGTAACTGTCACATGCTATATCTCCAGTGTCGTTATGCCAGTTTTTACCATCATGACTGAATCTGTCCCAGATGTGTTCAGATTTACCTGCAATTTAAGAGAAAAAATATATGTTCGCTCGTCTTTACTTTGATATGTTTTGTAGAGTGTTCATGCTTCATTTAGTTTAATTGTATTTATTAGTCTTTCTTATCACTTATTGTGTAGAGGCTTTATGTTTTATTCATGTTATTTGTATTTATTTACACATACTGGTATCTAACACGGTGTCCATACCAGATGATGGGCGTGTTGTTTAACA
>MJUT01008203.1:28562-67262 GCA_002080005.1 Gigantidas platifrons
TGGGAAACAGTGCGTTGGAACATATCAAAATATATTGGAATGACTCATGAATAATTTAAGTTTTTGTGTTGTCCTCTCATGTGTATTTACGTTCTGAGTTCCATGTTGCGATTTCCGCAAAAACGATGTTCGGTTCGTCTTTCCATCCAGATGTTTCAAGGAGGGCTCGTGTACTATTTACGTTATTTGTGTATGTTTGTGCATAGCGGTGCCCAACACATATTGTGTTGTGTTTTGGTTGGTTTGTCTTCGTCTGAAGTACCCTATGTTCGCCAGTTTCTCTGGATTGTCCATTTTTGATTGCCCTTCGCTATTCTCTAAGGTTTATAAAACTATCATGATGTCAATATCAGATGACCTCCGAGTGAAGAGTATATACTATCGGAGCGTGATCAGACGTGGGCTAGCAACGATGAGTGGTGATGGAAGCCGGACAAAGTGGAAAACATCATTTGACCTTATCTCAACTGAGTACAAGTTGTCTCAAGTGTAAGTCGAGCTGACAAACTATGCTGTAATATGCTATTGATTGCACTAATATGGCTTACCCACCGATAATTGTAGATAACATATATAGACAACCAAGGACGATATACAGTGCGTTTTAAAAGCAAAATATGTATCGATCATGTGAAGCCTTTTTTCCGGTTGAAATATCTGGGGTGGTTGTATTTAGTTGGAGTTTCATTTTAAAATGACAGAATACATTAATTGCATATTTTACTATGAACATACCTGGTGCAGATTAGGCGCCGTCGCGGTCGTGATCGTATTGTAGTTTGATTTACAACTACATATGTAATCAATGCATATCACCACTAACGTTGTCAGTTCGAATTCCGCTAATGGCGAGGTGTACCCGACACAACATTATGTGATAAAGGTTGTCCGTAACGTGCGGCAGGTCGGTGGTTTTCTCTGTGTATCCCGGTTTCCTCCACCAATAAAACCGACCGCCACAATATAGCTGAAATATTGTGGCGTAAAGCATTATAACCCTTACCCTAACACGCAGTGCGGTTTATTATGTAATTGTGGTGTGCACTATAAATCAGATATTTACGTTAGTTCATTGAAAATCATAGAAAGGGTGTAATAAGAGAAGTAACTCAAATTTACTAATCTAATATTTCAGAGCTTGTGGTTCCTATCAGGACTTCCTTGATAGAGGGTTGCTCCTAACAAGGAAGCTACTGAACCAAGGGTTCCTTCCTCTTGGTTAAGTTGAAGTCATTTCTTCGAAAGTTGTACAGTCCATGATTTAGTGACCCGTTACGGAGTATCAGTTTCACAAATGTTGACGGGTATGTTCCCTTCATTCTAATCAAAATCTGACCCTTTCATCATTCGTGACTTATCACCAGGTTTGTAACAAGAGTAATACGATGGCTGTCACATGTGGAGCAGAAACTGCTTACCCTTCCGGAGCACCTGAATTCACCCCGGTTTTTAGTGGGGTTCGTGTTGTTCGGTCTTTTGTTTTCTGTGTATTGTTTCGTATACTGTTGTTTCCCATTTCGTCCTTTTTATTGTGTCCATTGTATTGTCTGTCCTTCGATTTACGGCTTCTGATTACCTTTCTGGTATCTTCAATCTTTTCTTACCACTAAACCATAGATGACTTAGAAAGACAATCAATACAAACGTCCTCGATTTAATACTAAATTTATAACTTCAAATCGGTTAATGAGATAACGTTTCAAAAGAAAATTCTTCTTCAAATGGATATGATTTGAACATGCAACACTACTATGTCATGCAACTCTTTAAAATCTAAGAAAAAACGTCTTTGTCAAGGTATGTTTTTCAAAATCAAAGACCTTTTGATAGTGATAGCGTGCGTTTCTGAGCAGTAATACTAGTTTTATAGGATGTGGATGGGTGGGGTATGGTGCATAACCCCATTTTCAACAATATTTCAGTTATATCGTGGCGGTTATAATATGTGTATTAGGGTTGTTGTGACTAGGGGGACAATGCTATGCTTTGTGTATTTTTCAGTACTGATATGTGGTGTCTTAAAACCATAATTCGGATATAATAATTAATTATCTTTAGTATATCAATTCGTGTTAAATGGTATGCTACATATAAAAAGGTAGCGATCTTATTTCGTACGCACTACGGATCTATCCGGAGTAACATTGTACTCTCAAATGAAAAAGATCAGAAAGTCAAACAATTTAAAAAAAAATTATAAGCACGAAATTCAAATGTCCTAAACAGTATGGATAGTCAACATCGGCTCAAGTCACCTATGTTTCAGGGATGAGAACATCAGTTTTAATTTACAAAAACATCGTATTTTGAAATAATTATGGGAATAAAAAGAAATGTATTTTTAAGGTAAAGAAAAGAGACGACCATTGATAGTAATATGGTCTAAATGGGAAACACAATACAAAATAATGCACTAATTGAATAACAAAAAATATGTTTAAACAGAAATTCGTTCTTTAATGATGTATGAGCTGTTCTTTGATTGGTAACATGCATTGATTTTAGTAATTATCTCCCCTGACGGTATGTATCATTGTAAAATAATTTGATTTAATGGTGACAAATCGCTTTATAATACAGTCTCGCAACATTGACGAATCTCTTACTTTACACGTTAGTTTCATTAATCAGCTCTAGAAATCTGATTTAAAAAAAATAATACTGATTAATTATTCTTTCTTCCCTTGAAGAGTATTATGCAGAACAACCATATTTATTTCCAGCATTGTCATTCTACTTGTCAAGGTCACATATTACCACTTATGAAATAACAAAAACGTAGATATCTTATGTAGTGCACACGACCCCTTTCTGGAATGACCTTAGTCAGGTATCTTCAAGGTCACAAGATATATAGAATCTAACACCGGCAAAAGTGCAAGACAGGGAAATCTCCGACACCCGAGGATAAGATTACAATCGTTCGCTGACGAGGCTCACCGAGTCAGCGAACGATTAAAATCTTACCCGAGGGTGTCGGAGATTTCCCTGTCTTGCACTTTTTGCCGGTGTTTGATTTTATTTCTCACTTTTATCAGCTATTACCTAATTGTTTTGTTTACATTCCCGATCGAGCGTTTTCCCGCAAATTTTGTTTCCATTGCTGAAGTAAATATTCAATTTATTCATATGCATCCGTGTCTTGGCAGTATTTTAAATGTATTTCATAATAAAATACAATGTATTTAATAAATATATGATAAATATAACTCAACACTACACCTGTGGCTGTGAAAAAATATTTGAATTTGGTCAAAGGGAGGTACGTTAGTTACTAACAAGGGAGAGCACTCTATTATTTACTCAAAGTAAACAAACATTGACTTGAAAGTCATACACCGTGAAACATGAAAGGTGCACGATAGTTAAATTATTAGCTAGCAGAATAGTATACATACATTAATTTAAAAATACTTATGTAATAGAATCGTGGTTTTATTGGTGAAGCATGGAGAACTGGGGGCAGTTGACATAAACTGTACAGCATGTATTTGCCGGTAAAACGCACGTGATTTTTTTCTCTTGCACTAGTGCAAGATAAGACAATCTCACATCGCTAAAAATAGGAACTGATCTGTCTCAAAAGTGAGAAAAGAAAGCCACGTACTCTAAAAGTCGTGGAAGCAACAAAAGCAAAGGGCCCAATCAAGATACCCTAAATCGGCAAAGGTCACACCTATGCATTAGCTTTATGAAAAAATAATTTGAAAAATGCTAATTAATGAACGCTATTTACAGTGTGAAAAATATATTGATGTAAGAAGAAAATATCTTAAGAAATATTATTGGCAAAGGCCGTCATGTTTTAAATTAGTACAATTACTGTCTGTACCTAATATTATTTAGAACTTAGCAATCTTGGTAAATATTTGTTACTAGCTGAACAAATTCGCAACGGTTAGTTTCATTTCATTTCGTATTATTGTAATGTATATATACAGTCCGAAAAAAGTTAAGCACCACCTGATTTGTTTCAATAATATCTTTTCTAGTAATGAACTTATTTCAAATCGGTTTGCTTTTTTCGTTACCTGTACACACATACTTACTTACTTGTGAAACAGGTTATTGATCGATTTTTATTGATGTGTATATGGCAGGGCGTGTCAAGTGCCACGTATACTTTTCAACATTTGTGTTTGCGAACCAAAGCTGATTTTTTTTTTGTGTAGAGTTTTAAGTTTCATTTTCTATTGGTTTTGTATGGTGCGGCGAAAATTAACCATACCGGAAAGATGGCAAGCTGTTGGCATGCATAAAGGCGTTTAGCATTAGAAGGATGGCAGACCACTTCAGGGTTAATCATTCCATCATTGTACGACTGATGCAGCGTTTTCGTCAAACGGGGAATGTTACTGACCGTCCACGTGCAGGTAAACCTCGCAAAACGACGCCGAGAGAGGACCGGCTCATATCCAGACGGGCGCGGCAACGGACGTTCAGTACAGCTAGTGCACTTCGTGGTAATTTAGCGTTTGAAGGCCACACTAGCACACGATCTGTAATCAGACACCTCCACCATCAGGGAATGCGAGGACGACGACTCGTAAAACTTCCACAGTTGACATTGCGTCATCGCCATGCTCGATTTGACTGGTCACATGATCATTTGGGATGGACTATTCCGCACATGGAGACCGGTCCACTGGTCTGATGAAAGTCGTTTTTTGTTACGCCCTACCGACGGTCGTACAAGGGATTGGCGCCAACGAAACACTTCATTTCAGGACAACCACATTTTGGGCACAACTGCTTTTGGGGGTTGGGGTGTAACTGTTTGGGGTTGTTTTTCCTTTGACTGTAAGTTGGACTTGTACTTTCTTGATGGTAATTTGACAGGCCAAAAATACCGTGACAAAGTGCTCGCTCCACGCGTTGTCCCCCATTTCGACAATCATGCGTTGACTGACATGGCAATGTTCATGGACGACAACGTTAGGCCACATAGAGCCCGAATTGTACAACATTTGTTACAGCAAGAGGCTGTTCAGACAATTCCATGGCCTGCGATGTCGGCAGACATGAACCCTATAGAGCCTGCATGGGACTTTATTGGCCGAAAAATTAACCAATGCAATCCAAAATGTCAAAATATTGACGAATTAAGAACTGCTATCTTGCAGGAGTGGCAACAGTTCCCCCAAGAACGGCTTAGGCGCCTTGTGCGAAGCATGACGAGGCGTATTACAGAACTTCACAATAAACGCGGTGGATATACTCGTTATTGATTTGTATGCCTTACACATACGCATAATAGATGCATTTAAAAGTTCTTAAAATCTGAAGACTGCATTTCAATGCAATGTTAAAAACTTCCATCAAAGACAAACTGGTTTTACGTTTTTCCAGCGCCTGTTTTGAACCCATCTTTGCCACGTCATAGTCACGTCTTTCAGGATGATAAATACTTCGTAGATTGGTAATTTTAGAGCCCTTGGTGTAGTCTTGTAAGAAGTGTAAGAAAAATGGTGATATCTATTTTATTGTTGTAACAGTATTGATGTAAATAAATATATCGATAAAAATATAGGGTGGTACTTAACTTTTGTCGGAGTGTATATATTATCATGCTCCGGTGTTATTATCATAATTGTATATGTATTTTCACTGATTCATTGAATAATTGTATATTGTATGTATATTTCTATAAGCAGTATTGCTTTTGAAGAAAGTATATATTTATTATGCTCCTCGGAGAGCACCAAGCATATTCAGGCTCTCCGTGTCATGGTCGCATATGTCTTATCAAATAAAAATGTAGATATCTAATTTAGTGCACACGACGCGTTTCTGACATAACTTTCATCAGGTACGCTCAAGATCAAAAGACGGGAAAGCCAACTAATATAAAAGTCTTTGAGAGCAAGTAAACCAAAGGGTCTAAACAGGAGGGGGCAAGTAAACCAAAGGGCTTAAACAGGAGGGAGCAAGTAAACCAAAGGGCTTAAACAGGAGGGAGCAAGTAAACTAAAGGGCTTAAACAGGAGATAGCAAGTAAACCAAAGGGCTTAAACAGGAGGGAGCAAGTAAACCAAAGGGCTTAAACAGGATAAGTAAAATCGTCTAAGGTAACATCTGAACTTTCGACATTTAATGCAATTTTGATGTTGTTCTCGTATTTATTAATTGTTGTTTAACATCACGTAAGCAGTATTTCAGCAAAACGAATATTTGTCTAGACACATTTCATAGGTTACATATATATTAGGATTAGGTACACTATTTGTTTTAATCGAGCTCCTAGAATTTAAATTAATGAGGGCCCGGGTGGCTCAATGAGTTAGGTAGTTGGATTACCTAATAACGCATACCAGCCTATCATCAATACGGCGTGGGTTCGCGCCCGGATTTGTAAATTACAAAAAAGGGTGCACTCGACTTGCAGCTTCAAGTGATAAAAGTTTACCGGTTGCTTGGTCGTGGTTCTCTCCGGGTACTCCGACTTCTTCCACCACTAAACTTATCCCCATGATATAGCTGCAATATTGCTTAAAGTGGCGTTAAACACCAAAAATCAATCGGTCAATCATACAATTAATGACATGCATGCCAGCAATTGACAAAATAATACCTACTGTTATGATAGACATTTCGCAAAATAAAAAAAATACCAAACCGTCAGAACAGTTCCAAAGTGCAATAGATACACTGTAGATATAGGAAAAAACCGATAACTTTAGCAAACAAATACATGACCGTTCACTTTCCCGGTGTAGTACAGGCACTTCAAAAAAATGAGGCGGGGTTAAACTAGTTTTAAAAGTGGAATTTTAATTAAGGATTGATCTCATTTTTTGTTCGGTTCATGAATAAATAAACTCAAAAATGTAGTACACACTGGGTAACCCGCGAAGCGGGTTACGCAAGGGTGTGTACCACATTTTTGAGTTTATTTGGAATGAACCGAACAAAAAATTGTGATAAATCCTTATAAATTAATTCCTAATTATTTTTTTTTCTTGCCCTAAAAATATTTTGACGGATAATACTTGCTTAAAAAGAATTGAAATTGAAAATTTTCCCAATTGAGACCCCAACATGTGACTTCCGGTTAAAATTTGTATCTATGACATGATGGATAAAAAATTTCTAACCAATCAAATGCAAGCATTTGCTACAAATTTATTTATTCTGTGATAACAGAAGCCGATGTGCATCTATTAACCAGTAACACAACAAATGACAAACCTTACAGAACTATGACGAAAACATGAAAGAACATATGCATAGATGTATCAACAATCTTGATGCACGTTGTGTCAAGTTAAAAAAGTAAATTCTGAACTTCGGTTTGATATGAAAAATACATATCGACTAAATAAGCGGGCAAGACTCTCTTAACAATATCTAAAAATAATATGCAAATGATATACACTTTTTGAACATTAACACCTTAATGGAAATAAACGAAAATTAAGTTCAAAATTGGTCTTTAATTATAAAACTTGTCATGCTGAATTCCTCAGGCTCATCGAAGACAGTTTTAATGGATAACAGCGACAACTGCGTTAGTGACGAATGTAGAAACATGTGCCTGTTCTATGATTATATTGCTCCATTATATCAGTAAACGATAGTAACAAAAACATTGTCGACTCCAATTATCAGAACAAATAATATTATTATAAACTATTTGGACTTTGATCTTTCCCTTTGAAGGTTGTTCCAGAGCGCGTAGTGGCACGAAATTAGTTCATTATCATTGAGTCAATGCAATCATTCGACTGATGATATATAAGTCTCTGCGGGTATCATACGCCTAGTCTTTTCAGTCTGCTCGAGTGGGTTCGGACCCCGATTGGGTCAAACTAAAGACTACAAAATTGGTATGTGTTCCTTCTCCACTCTGCACACAGCATTGAGGAAAAAGAGCAAATACTGGTTAGCTCGGAATCAGGATAATGTGCCCCAGTGGTGCGACATGTCTATCCGCAAACTGTTGTTTCAATGAGCTAGTACTATGAAAATCCAGCTAAGCGTGGTCTAGTACAAAGCGAACCTCATTAAAAATTAACTTTTTCTCGACATGATGTAGGTAACAAATCGCTGAGTTGGTGCTAAACAGCAAGCAATCACTCACTAAAAAAGAATGACCATCATGGATACAAATACATTGTTCTGGAAAGGGGCGAATCTTATTTTATAAAAATGACAAACACGCTGTATCTAGCGAAAAAGTTCTCTGAAACTGACACCATCAAAATGCTCACGTTTTTGATCGACAACATACCTCGTTAAGTGTGATACTCAAATCACAACTTCAGAAGATATATGAACTGGCTATGCTCGTAGATGTATGTATAGGTGGTTTTTCATTATCGGGTCATAGTATATCAAAAATAATGCCTCGAGGCGAAGCATCATACGATAGTGACAATGAATGCATATTTTGATAAACCTGTTTGTTTGCGTTACAATTTTTTTGGGACAGGATATGTTAATAAAATATCATTTCAGAAATCGGTGGCACAGATTTAAGGTATTTTACTTTCGCATAACAAAGTACTAATGACTCTACAACTGAACCGTCTATTAGTCTAATTTAATGTTATTATTTTCTTTTAACGACTACGACACGGTTTAACGAGCTAATGTAGATCGTTGAAAAAACCTCTACATATAAAACAATATCATCATGCTTCCGTTTCAAACGTTTTATTGGTTAAGTCATATTATTTTAATTCCTATATTTTCTAATGTACTTTACATCAACAATGATACATTTTAGGTGTTATACTAAATTCATAAAAGACATTTATTGGTGCATAGATATGTGGGTTTCCGTGGACATTAAAATTATACGACTACTACAGTTGAAAACAAAATTTTGAAGTTATTAGCTATTTACATAGTTAGGTTACATTTCGACCCAGAATATGTCCTAACAGAATATAGGTTAGGTAGATTAAACATATTTTATTACTAAATATTATAACAATTGATTTGGACACAAATTATTTATGCTATAATTAAATGACGAGTTTCATTATCAAAAATATGTCACGAATGACCAAATAACGCAGTAACTCACGAATGCGCGCATCGCATGAGTATTTGGGAATGAGTGACATATTTTGATAATGAAACTCGTCAATTAGTTATAGTATTTATAAATTGTTTTATTATATAGATAGCTGTGAATTACAGAATTTTCCGAGTTAAATAAAAACGACAATTTCAGTGAAATTATCGTTTTTATTTTCACTCTCGCTATATTTCCCGCTATTTCGTTGTCAGAAAAGTAGTTCCGACAACGAAATGGCGCGAAATATAGCGAGAGTGAAATTAAAAACGATAATTTCACTGAAATTATCGTTTTTATTTAACTCGGGAAATTCTGTAATTCACAACTATCTGTATAATAAAACAATTTACAAGGGTCCTGTCCACAATAGGTTAACAATCACTATTACAAGGTAAAAGCGAAACATATATTTACAAAAGTCTTTGAGCTTAAATATTAACCGGAATTATGCAATATGTTTAATTTCACAAGCTAAAATCAAAGACTCTTGCTAACAATAAAAGAAAACTTAAGCTAAGCTCAGGAATAACATTAACACACTTCAATACCACACAAACATTTGTCAATTTATTGGTAGAATGTTTTATAAATAATATATGATTGGGAAGTCATGCAGTGAACATTAAGATAAGGTAATGTATAATGTGTCTATTGTTGTTTTCCTTTTTGGTTATTGTGGTCATATTAAGTGACATTGTAGACATATGATGTTTGGAGAGTTTTGTGTGACGTACATTAATTGTTCTTTGTATGTAGTGCTTTAGGTATGTTTGAAACATGGAACTGATGGCAATTAAAACAGATAAAATAATATTAGAAACTAAATATAGAAGAATACGTTCTCAAGTCGTTGTCACCATTAAAAATGAAATACTATGTCATTCTTGTAAGACCTATAATGTTATGCTCATGCAGTGATTTAGAAGTCATTGAACATACAAGCGACAGCCATTAAGAAAAGCTAAAATAATAGTAGAAACTAATAACGTAGTATGCATTGTCAAGTCGCCTTTCTTCATCTAAAATAAAAATAATGACATTCTTGTGTGATCTATACGACAACTTGTCAATACTACCTGCTCCAAGTCTGTTTGGTTTGTGTCATAGGAATAGGCAAAATGCGACATCGGTGGTGTAATGGTTAGCGTGCTCACCTCGAGGGCAGTAGATCATGGGTTCGAACACCAGTGGGCTCGAATCAAAGATTTTACAACTGACATTACCTGCTTCTTCGTTAAGTAAACGACAGTAAGGAGTAAGATCAAAGACTGGTTGGCTCAGAATCAGATTAATGTATTCAAGTGGAGCGAAATGTTTACTCGTTGCCTTTTGTTCAGTCAGCTAGCACTATGGAAATCCAGCTTAACCTGTTTGTCTAGTACAAAACAGATATCATTCACCTAAATGCAACCTGCTCTCACCATGATATAGCTGAATAAAATGCAGGGCCCGGATGGCTCAATGAGTTAGGTCGTTGGATCTAACAACTCATACAAGCCTATCACCAATACAAGTGGGTTCGCGCCCGGCTTTGTAAATTACAAAAATGGTGCACTCGACTTGCAGTCTTAAGTGATAAAGTTTACCAGCTGTTTGCCCAAGGTCGGTGGTTCTCTCCGGGTACTCCGGCTTCTTCCACCACTAAAACTGGTCGCCATGATTTAGCTGAAATATTGCTGAAATTGGCGTTAAAGACCAAAAATCAATCAAATCAAATCTGAATAAAATGTTCACTTGGCAATAAGCAAGAATAGCTCACTCATAGGGACAAGATCTATAGATTGGATTCTATACAGTGTATTATGTTGTTGCAGACCACAACCAATCTACCAAAGTGTACAAATATATTAACTCTCATTTATGTATAAAGCTTCGCATCAAGAATATAACATTTAGTATTGGAGCCACCCGTCTCATCCTTTAACTCTAATGTAGGATATCTACATACCGGTACATTGTAACAATAACGATAACTCGAGAATCAGTTGTAATTGTATTTTGGTCTTAAGAGTAATGTTCTTTAACCAACAGATTCTACTTTCCTACCTAATAGTCACCTAATTACGATTATTTATTGATCATGTCATTCCAATGCCCATGTCATTCATTTTTTATGATACATGTAATTAAATGTAATATCTTCAGTATTAAATTGATTTATTTTCTTGAAATGTAATTCCATGTTTTATAGCACGAATTTTCGAATCCACAATTTAAAGAAAGACATTACAGGTACACATTGTATCTATCACGTACACGTATTCAAGTGTACCTAAAAGTTCATGCTTTGCATGCTTCGTTTATCGCGCGAAGTTTTGATATAAAGCGTGTGGAAATAAGTTATATTTGTACACAACATTTTTGGAACGACACCAGTACACTTTAAATCTCACCCACCCATTTGTCCCTTATGTCTTATTTAGAACCTTTTTGCTGTGCTCTGATCTCTATTTTTCAGACCGCAATGCTTTCGTCATAGATAAATGGATATCTACAGCTGTGGAGTGATCAGCATAGACACATAGCCGTTTTGATCATTTGAGCCTGTTACGAATTTAGTGAAATTGGACGATGGACGATTGGCGGAATGTATATGTTGATACTAAACTGCTCTGGAATCAACCCAGCAGAATTGGACGTTGTGCTACAATGATTGGTTATCCTTCAATGTTTTTCGTCAATACGTTGTATGTTGGGCATTTGATAGTTGCATTTTGTATTTGTATATTAAAAGTTATGACAAATTATCAGCCAAAACTATTCAATTGTTTGTTGTCTTTGACTATGCTACATGGCCAGATATTGTCATCATTTGAAGTCTGTCATATACACAAAGAGTGTAAGCATCGGTTGCAATTCACAATTTTCAGGTTCTCGTGGCTACAATTCCAAGGTCTTGTTTAATTATAGTTGGTTCGCAATTCATATAAAATAATATGTTTTTTAGTGGGACCCCATTAACCGGTTAAACTCCGCAAAACACATATCTAGGTTTTCACTTTAGTATTACATGTATCAATGACTCTGTGCCTAAATATTGCAATTTATTATGCTGTTTTGTAAAACAGGGTTTAACGAGTTGACGTAGATCGTTAAGAAACCTTTACATATAAAACTATCACAGCATGCTTCCGTTTGAAATGTATTATTAGTTAAGCTATATTATTTTAATTCCTATAATTTCTAATGTACTTTTCACCAACGATAAAAAAAAAAATTATGATCATTACAGTTGAAAGCAAAAAGTTAGAATTCATTAGCTATTTACATACTTAGTTTACATTTCGACCTGGAATGAAGGTCCGGGTGGCTCAATGAGTTAGGTAGTTGGATTACCCAACAACGCATACAAGCCTATCACCAATACGGCGTGGGTTCGTGCCCGGCTTTGCAAATTACAAAAAATTGTGCACTCGACTCACAGCCGCAAGTGACACAGTTTACCACTTGCTTGCCCATGGTCGATGGTTCTATCCGGCTTCTTCTACCGCTAAAACTTGTCGCCATGATATAGCTGAAATATTGCTAAGAGTGGCGTTAAACACAATAAAATCAATTAATAAATAAATCGACCTGGAATGTGACCTAATACAATAGTTGAACAATCCTTGCAGGATAATTTCTTTTGTCCTAAGAGTAATGCTCGTTAACCAACAAATAAAAGGAAAACATATATTTGCCAAAGTCTTTGAGCTTAAATATTATCCGACATTATGAACTATGTTTAATTTCACAAGTTTTAATCACAGAATCCTGCTAACAATGTAAGTAAACAGAAACTATGTCCAATAATATCATTAACACACATCTAACAGATCACATAAACATTTGTTAATTTATTCGTAGATTGTTTTATAAATAATATATCATTGGGAGTTGATGCAGTGAACATTAAGATAACATAATGTGTCAAGTTTCTATTATTGTTTTCATGTTTGGTTATTGTAGTCCTGTTAAGTAACATTGTAACCTGTTAAGTAACACTGTAGAAAAGTAATGTCTGGAGAGCTTTGTGTTTACGTCCTTTAAATTGTTCTTCGTACATTTGTATGGTATCAAATAATGTCATTGTACATGAAAACTGGAGATAAAAAGTAACTACGATTGACAAGAAACATGCGAAAAGTAAAATTGCTTCAATTACGTCGCTTTTAATTTTTTTTCATCTGTCTGTTGGAAAATCCGTGCACCAGATAAAAAGATAATATATGTACGTTGTCGCCCAATATAAAATTTATTTGTGTGGGCTTTAGAAACGGGAAGATACTCGTGGCTCTGGTGGCTTTATCTTTCTGTTTCTGTAAGTACTAATAAATCTTATATTTTTCTACAATGTACGTAAATTTGTGTTTATACTTCAATGCCATGTATTTACAAAATTCTTAAATTTACACATAAGACAGCAAAGACATGCTATATTTTGCTTGAATTTCCATTTGGGTGTCTACGGCGCGACCCCTGTTCCACAATTACGCAGTGTATCTACGCCTAGTAGAAATAAAATGCAAAGGTTTATATGTATGCCTTCATATAGTCAGTAAATGCACTGCATGCATTATAAATAAGCGTTATAGAAAACTGAAGATGCAATCAAGAATGGAGAATCCAGAGTACCTGGAAACATTGGGTACACAAGATATAGGGCGAAGACAAACAAAACACAACACAGAAACTAAGATGAACAACACGGACCCCACTAAAAACCGGAAGTGAACTCAGGTGATCCCGTACATGTATTTACCTCGGACACAGTGCTCAGTGTAAGATGTAAAGTGATATCTTATCGTACTCATGTGACCTAACTCTTTTAAGTTTGACATGCCCAGTTTATCTACCGGGGAAGTTTATACATCCCCACTGATTAGTTTATTTGATATAGCTTAACCCATTTCTTAGTTAAAATCATTCAACGAAAGTCAAAATATATTCAATGACCACTTACATCTTAAAATAAACATCACAATCTTGTTCTTTCCTCGTTTATGACTATGCACCGGGTTTGTAACACAACGGGTGCAACATGTGGGTGGAGCAGGAACTACTTACCCTTCCGGAACACCTGAGTTCATCCCGGTTTTAGTGGTGTTCATGTTGCTTGATTTTTTTGGCATTATTTTGTCTGTACTTCTTCGATATATGGTTTCTGATTAACCAAAGTTCACTGTCAATTATCAGGTATAGACTACGGTATGAGACAGAATTAGCTTAGGTTAGTGTTATGGTGTTTAATGCAAATTTCAACAATATTTCAGTTATATCATGGCGGTCAGTTTTTTTGGTAGAGGAAACCAGAGACAAGTTTTATTGGTGGAAAAAACCACTGATCTGTCGCAAGTCACTGATAAACTTTATCACATAATGTTGTATCGTGAACACCTCGCCATGAGCGAGAGTCGAACTCTCAACGTTAGTGGTGATATGCACTGATTGTACAGGTAGTTGTAAATCCACCAAACATACAATGACGATCACTACGGCCCCTTTTTAGCTAGGTATAATGTGCTGAAATTCAATATTTATTCTTGACATATTAAATGATTGTAAGAAAACTTAAGGAAAGTTTGAAAATTCGGGGAAGGAATTTCTGCTCCACTAGTGGCACCCGTCATGGAAATTCAAGAATAACCTATGAAATCCACTTAGCTTATTTCTAATGGGGTCCTCTAAAAGAATTACCTTGAAGTGGGTATTATCAGAGGACAAGAATTAACATGAACGGGAATATTGGATTAGTTTATTCCCAGTTGTAGAACACAAGTGAAGTGAGCTATTATGTTATCTGGTTTGTATTTTTTATTCATTTAAGTAGATTTGAATATACATTTTTCTACTGGTTTTCCGTCCTTATAAAATACTGCATTACAACCTCCACATTTATTCCAGCTGAAAAAAAATAAATTACATTAAATTTAAACATTATATTTCTTATAGGCTTGACTTATCGAGTTTATATTGATTGATTGATGTTTAACGCCAACTTTAGTTCTATTTCAGCCATATCGTGGCGCTATCGAGTTTATAGAAAAAAACGTTTTATGTTTTAATCGCATAAGTGTTGTAAAGGGTAGTGTGCTCGCCTCGAGTGCGGTCGTTCGCGAGTTCGAGTTCGGTTCGGGTCAAACCAAGGACAATATACCAGTAATTGGTATTTGATGCTTCGCCGCTTTGCATTCAGCATTTATGAATACGATCAAAGACTGGTTGTCTCGTAATCAGGATAATGTGTCCGAGATGAGTGACATGTCTACACGCGAACTAGTGTGTATTTATAGCAATTCCGTGCAATTGTGTTATGTTTTCTAGTTTATAAGCAAAACGTCCCGTCGGATCTCAGGCGACTGGGCTCTCGGGCGACGTGGACGACAGATCGGGATCGACTCGGTAGGTCTGCATGTCTCAAACCTTTTTGCATTTTAAAATATTATTATCTGAGTTAAAAGTATGATTATATCATTTTTTCTGTCATGTACTACAACGACTGGCTTGAAACCATAATTAATTCTGAATAAATACAAAACATGCAACCTTAGCGTCATACAGATTTCGGATGCCAGTTTTGTACTCGTAATTAAAAAAACTTTATGCAATATACATTGTACACAGGTTTTTTTGATCGGATGATTGTGAGGTACCAGTACCAAACGAGTATACCAATTTTTTTATAAGGACAAATCCGGGTTTAACTTTATGTTGTTCTTGAACATCGTGGATTTAGAAAAGTTTTTATGAATTCTGCTTTACTAGTTTTGTATCCAGGCTGTCGCTTACCGGGTAAGTAACAATAGTAAAACAACACGACGAGTGTCACGTGGAGCACGGTATTTAGTAGGATTCGTGTTACTTGATATTTCCTAGATCGTTGTTTGTCCTTTTGGCCATTGTAGAGCATGTTCTTCTACGATTTAAGGCTTCTGATTACGCCTTTTTATCTATAATTTACGTTCGTCAGTAATAACATATTACGAACATTATATCATTACGATTACGTAATCAAACTTATGTCAACTTCGACTGATTTAGAAATTTCAGAAATAGATTAATTACATTAAATTTAAAGACACGATGCACTATTGTTTTTTATAATTCAAAGTACATATAAGAAATTTGTTGAAAATATGTCCTAATGTGTTTATTGAATTAATCGAGTGTTGGAGAGCTTGAAACGTAATCACGGTGAAACCTTTAGATCTTTTTATATATACTTAGATGTTTGTACTGAAACGAGGCTGACAGTGCATAAGCGATTATTACATGACATTTTCCATATCAGCGCTAGTATCAGCCCGAGACTCCTATATCAAGCCCAGCAGCGAAGCTGGAGGGCTGATATTGGTCGAGGGCTGATACCAGGGACGCTATGGAAAATTGCATGTCATAATCTATTTATCACATACTTAATTTACATTGACTTTTATATTGCAGAAAAGATCTTTGAGCAGACAAATTGCGCAAATAAATCTTTAAAAGAGTTGCCTTTGTTCAACTTGCAAATATTTTTGTTTCGATTCAGGTTTCAAAAAGATATCAAACAATATCGATCTGTACAATGACGTTAGAAAGTGTTTGCAAAATCTACCCAAGTAGTTGACATTTGAATGGAAATTCCTATTCAACACAACGTATACATTTGAGCTAATTATTCCATTTCAAGTTATTTAAACTTTATTTTGAAATGAGTTAATTTTATTGAAGTACGATTTTATGCATATCTTTATGACCATCTTTCCTTGTACTTCGACATATCTTTGAGACCACTGCGCAGATACCGGAAGTTGAATTCGGGGACAAATACGGATATTTGAGGGCAAATACGGATATCTGTCCTGAGGGCAAATAGCCAACACTGATTTCTAACTATTATTGAACATGCAAAGATGAACAAACTGCAACAAAAATGTGATAACGATCATTATATAAGATACCAGAATTTCGTTAAAATATAGACTGGAAATATTTATTGAAACACGTGATTCGACGCTTACAAGGCGGAAGAAGGTGTTTTTTCGGTTTGTTTATCTTTTTTTTTACGAATTCCAACAAGTTACAAATCATTAGATATGTCAAATAAAAGTTGAATTACTGGAAATATATAATACTACATAAATATATACATAATGTAATATTGGATCTCAATAAAGGAGCAAAAGTTGTGTAACTGTTGGGGATCGTTTACTTTACTCTTTCAGTTTAATCTCTATGGGTATTCAAATAGCACCTACGATAATGCCTGATGCTTATAGGATATAGGATATAGGATAAACCAAATCATGTTATCCTTTTAATGATTGGACAAACACGAAGTATGTGAGTGCATGTTTGGTGAATCCAATACTCCTTCGCAAGAGAAAGAAATCAATAGGGTTGGAACCAAACTATTCACGAATACACAATAATTCTAGCATACTTACCAACAAACAGCTGACATGTCGGAGAAACATAAATTAAATAAACATGGATCAAACCGGCATACAGACAGCGCTCCTGAACAATACTCATCTGTATTTGGACAACCTGAAAAAAAAAATACAATGGGTTTTTTATAATCCAATATTAAAATTAGTTACATTTAAAAGTCGAAATATCTTACTGTTTTATACAATAACTGTTAGCGTTACACGACGGTTCACTCGAGGTGTTTTGGTGGAGTCGCGTGTTGTTCATTATTTTAGTTTGTTTTGTTTTGTTTTGTTTTGTTTGTCTTCGTCCTGTGTCGAATTGGTTAAACTATTACCATGAATCAGACCCAAACCTCCTCTTTTAGTGAATTGATGAGGTCATGCATGTGCTACCACATGTCATTAAAATATCATAAAATGTCTATTTGCAAAAACACAAAATCTAACTCGTGAATCGTGATTGAATTTTGATGCGTAAAATTTACGTTTTTAGAACTCAGAAATCAGATGATTTAAATTAAATATCACGTGTCGGATTTAAAGATTATTTGACATAAATTATGGTATTTATTGGGATTGTACCTCCTTTTATTTTAAGTGTGGTTTCCGTCTTCTCGACACGAGTGTCAGGAGTCTTCATCATACCTGAAATAAAGTTTTTGCCTGAAGAGTAAAAACGTATATATCTAATAAAAGTACGCATGGAATAGCCTTCATCAGGTTCGCTCAAAGCCAAATGATTCAAAAGTCATTGGGATGAAGAAAACGAGGTACGCTCAAAGCCAAACGATTTAAGAATCATTGGGATTAATAAAACAAAAGGACCTAAACAGAATAGATAAAATTGGCTAATGTGATCTATGCTTGAGGAAGGATAACCCAAATAAAATAGCCATATTAAAGATGTAAATTTAAATCACGAGACAGCTACACATGTATATGGTATACATGTAAGGTTCTAGGAGGGTAACGTGCACTATTTTTTTTTTCTGAACAAATGCGATGGGATAACTTCTCATAGGAAATAAAATAGTTTAAATGTTAATGCCCAGTTGTCCATATAACCATACTTATTATTTAGTAAAAATTACTAATAATTAGAAATGATCTTAGAGTTATGGTGTTCAACGGACAATTCACAATATTTCAGTTTTATCTGAAACTGGAGTACTCTGAGAAAACCAACGACCTGTCGAAAGTCACTGACAAACATTATCACATAATGTTGTATCGAATACACCTCGACATGAGCGGGATTCGAACTCACAACTTTAGCCGTGATATGCACTGATTGCACATATAGTTGTAAATCCAACTACCACACGATCTCGACCACGACAGTCCCATTAGAAAAATAGGATCATCGGATGTTTATATGATAGCCATGAGTTACATTTTAAACTACACTACATCCACAAGCAAGTACCTATTTGAACGGATTTCCTACATAGTCCATGAAAGCATTTTTTTTTCATATAAAATATGGATATACTTGATCAAAGAAAACTCAAATAACAATATCTTTTTTTATACATATATTTTACATACACATAAATTACACTGAAATAAAACACGGAGCAAAAAAGCGACAATCTAATAACATACACTGGAAGGGAGATAATTCTTATAGATTAACAGAATTAGCCTGGGACTGTTATATAGACCTGTGAATAAATGTTCCCTATACTAGCTTTCCACGAGCTTTTCGGTTGATTTTATATAATGCTCTTAAAAAAAATCACCACAACTCACTATTCAATGTGAGTATGGTATTATCCATAGGTTTAACTCTTTTACTCCGAATATATTATGATGCATTTTCTGTATTTTTCTTTTCTTTTAGTTTTGAATTTTAGATTGTTCGTGTTTTCATTTTATTTGTATCTCAAAGCATCAATTGAAATTCACGGATAAAATTAAACAGGGGTCCAGTAGCCCAAGACCCTTAACATTTGGCCTGTACCCCGGAATATTTTTAGACAGTAAACCAACTGCCTACTGAAATTTTTAATATTTCATGTAGAATGTCAGTTGTTGATCCCCAATATTTTTTGCCGAGCAGACTAAAATTTGTATTTTAGGGAGCCCAGCTGGCAAATGCAACAACAGTGCATTTCGTCCTTGAAATTTATTTTTTAGACATTTACATTGCAGACAGATAAAACTTTTGGATACATAAATATAATACACATAACATCATTTCAAAACAAATAAATTCTCGAAAAACTCGGAAATTTTGCTTGCTTTTTACCGGGTTTTTGGACGAAAAATATAGTTATTAGATAGGTGAATTGTACTCCTTATAAATTATTTCAGACATCTCGACTAATACTCACCCATGTTACTGCAGTTGTGCTTATCTAAGCAGTTGATTACGAACATTTGTATTTCACTATCAACTTTTAAACGCCGGTTAGCTGTCCATTGACAACCATACTCTCTTGTTATTTAGCAATGGTAAACTTCTCGAAATTTTTAAAAAACAAACACACCAAAAAAGATAAATATTGCATAGATTGTAACATTACTGGTAATGTCCCTTGGTCTGTTAATACTCACCAAGAGAACAGATCTAGGAAAAAGTGATATTTTAAAGGAGCATTATCAGCCAAAATCGTAAATGTTTGTTACCCATAAAAAAACTATCAGATATGATTGATGCCTTAATAAAACATGTTTCTACAACTTATAAATGCTATGAAATGTACACGCATAGGGGAAAAAATGTGCAACTGCTCGTGTTTTGAGATCGATCAAGAAATGGACGCCATGCTTATGGTGTTTGCCGAATCGTCATTAAATCAGTACAACAATGCACTTATTTCTTATTTTCTGTGAATCTGCTTTTAGTCGGCGTTAATTACGGACAAAGAACCATGCAAGTTTACAGTAAATAAGCGACAAAATACAAATTATTCGTTTTTACCTGTATCGATGGTAATTGTCATTCTCAAAAGGCGAAAAGTGGTACGATAAACTGTTTAATGTGAAATATTTACCTTTATTTCATCATTTTAAAGCTATTTACCAATTTCCAAAACATATAATTGTTTTGGTCAAAATCGTAGCTAATGCCTCTCTAAGTATTTCTAGTTAAACATGGAAGAAAAGAGTACACTCACGTGATAAAAATGACTGAAAAACAAATCAAGCAATTCATGCAAACACTCGGGGGTGTAGAACCCATTGTTAAAATAGAAGCGTAAACAATGAAAATATGGCGACGTTCACCGAGGTAGTTAAATATCAGACCAGTCAATAAAATGCACATGATAAACAAAATAAACACTATACGTCTAGTGATTCAATGAAGCTCCAAATTTTGGTAGACCAATATGTTTGCTTTCAACAAATCAGCTAGAACCCAACGGCTCATCAACGTAGACATCTGTAAATCGGTAGGTCCCAAGGTATCAGTCGAATGCATAAAGGGGATACAGCACATTAGAGATACGTGGAGGGTAATAGTGAAGATAGAATATCATTAATTGTGGAAGTCTTAAATATGCGTGGCATGTGGATACCCCTACACACACACAATTCTCAAAGAATCCAACCTGATACCATCCGAATAAAGGAAAACAACATAATCCTTCTTTCCGCTAATGACAGCCAAGCTCACCGTGCATTTACTTTAGAAGGATGTAGTATTGAATGTATGACAGTATTAAAATAAGAACTTGTTATTAGTAAACCACTCCCACTCCCACTTCCAAGGAATCTCCAAATAGGAGAATAATGGGGGAGCACATTCGTACGGGCCAGATAGTAAAGGTCAATCAAAACATGGAATCTCTATTTCTTAGGCAGTTATAGTTGGTAATATTCACGATATATATTAGATACCGAGTTTGGTACTGTTTGACTGCTATTTTGCCTGTTTTTTCCAGTATTGTTGTAAATGCTGTTTTAGTGACAACGGGAACCTTTGAACCGTAATGGAAGCGAGAGGTTGGCGCCGTAAAATCTGATTCAATCCACCATTTCTTTAGAAATGCCTAGACCAAGTCAGGACTATTGCGGTTTTCCAGTTTGCCGGTTGTTGACTGATTTGTCTGTTTATTGATTTATGAGTTTTGAATTTCCCTTTGGAAGATTGCTCTGTGTTCGATAATTTTGTTATTACCCTTATTTACATAAATTGTAATATTAAACTGTATCAAACCTACACTTGAATCACTTTTCGGATTCATTTTGTCGACATTCTTTACGGGAATCCTCATCATGCTTGAAATTATATGGTTTGCTGTCAAAAATATAATAAAATAGAGTTAGAGTTGTGGTGTTTAAAGCCAATTTCAACATTATTATTATATAATATCGTGGCGGTCAGCTTTATCTTTGAAGGAAACCAGAGTAACCTGCAAAAACCACCAACATGACAAATGTTTTAACATAATTTTGTATCAAGTGCACCTTGTCATAAACGGATTCGAATTCACAGCATTAGTAGTGATAGTTACTAATTACATAGGTAATTGTAAATCCAACTACCACACGATCACGACGACGACGGCCCTTAAAGTGATATAACCATATTAAAACAGCACATTAGATAATAGCTGTATATATTTTGTAAAGCAATCATACAGGGACCTACCTTCTTGCTTTATCGTTGAGACTATGTTACCAATGCCAAAGATAAACACAGTGTATGTAACAAATACATCACATCAATAATAACGGTCACAAATTTATTGAAGGAATTATATTTAATTGTTCAAAATCACAGAAAGAGCAGAACATACCATTCAGGAATGGAGAGTCGCCAAGAAATAGGACATCTGAAGTAATCAATCACATTTCACCGAGAGGAGAGGTTTGGGCCCATAGAACTAGTTTAACCCACCCACTTTTGATTAAAGTGTCTGTACCAAGCCAGCTGCATGAGAGTCAGCTGTTATGTATATGTGTTTTAGGGTATCAATTTTACATCTGTTTCTACGATTCATCGATTAGATGTGGGAACTATTCTGGCGGGGTGGTACTTTTTTTATTGTTACATGTATAACATTTAAGCCTACATTGCGTCATTTTATCATCTTTTAACCGATCGAATATGTTCATATCCATGGTGTAAAAACTAGGGAAAAGGCGAGTTGTGTCGGATGTTTTTGTTGAAGCGTATGTCATGTGAACTTTAGACAAATATAATACACGAAACAGGCTTGTAACGTTGTATGGCGTGGTCTTTTTGAGTTCAGTTAAGATGAGAGGTGATTGTTCGTTTTGTTGATATTGGCAGAATTGATGATCATGACTGTTTAAACTTTCTTTTCATATGATTCTATCATTTGTCAATCCTGTTTGGTTATAGGTACATGTATATAATATGTGAATTCGGAAAGATTTCGACGTAATTTATCGTATGTTACATTTAGTGATACATTTTACATAAACTGTAGTAATAATTTGTATCTAACCTTCCTCTGTTTTATGCTTTGTCTTCGTCATATCGACATTATCGTCAGGACTTTTCAGTGCACTATCTTCACGTGTTTTCAGCGCACTATCTTCATGAGTTTTCAGCGCACTATCTTCAGGTAATTTCAGTGCATTTTCTTCAGGAGTTTTCAGCGCACTATCTTCAGGTGTTTTCAGCACACTATCTTCATGAGTTTTCAGCGCACTATCTTCATGTGTTTTCAGTGCATTTTCTTCAGGAGTTTTCAGCGCACTATCTTCAGGTGTTTTCAGAACACTTTCCTCATGAGTTTTTAGAACACTTTCTTCAGGCGTTTTCAGAACACTTTCGTCAGGAGTTTTCAGGACACTTTCTTTAGGAGTTTGCAGTACACTTTCTTCGGGAGTTTGCAGAACACTTTCTTCAGGAATTTTTAGAACACTTTCTTCAGGAGTTTTCAGAACACGTTCTTCATGAGTTTTTATAACACTTTCTTCAGGAGTTTGTAGGACACTTTCTTAAGGAATTTCCAGAACACTTTTTTCAGCAGTTTTCAGGACACTTTCTTTAGGAGTTTTCAGAAAACTTTCGTCAGGAGTTTTCAGTGCACTACCTTCAGGTGTTTTCAGTGCACTTTCTTCAGGAGTTTTCAGAACATTATCTTTGGGAGTTTTCAGAACACTTTCTTCAGGAGTTTGCAGCACACTTTCTTCAGGAGGTTTCAGCACACTTTCTACAGGAGTTTTCAAAAAATTTTCTTGAGGAGTTTGCAGAATACTTTCTTCAGGAGTTATCAGAACACTTTCCTCAGGAGTTATCAGAACACTTTCTTCAGGAGTTTTCAGTGCACTTTCTTCGGGAGTTTTCAGCGCACTTTTTTCAGGAGTTTTCAGAACACTTTCATCAGGAGTTTTCAAAACACTTTCTTCAGGAGATTGCAGAACACTTTCATTAGGAGTTTTCAGAACATTTTTGTCAGGGGTTTTGAGCTCACTATCTTGAGGAGTTTTCAGCACAATTTCTTCAGGAGTTTGCAACACCCTTTTGTCAGGAGTTTTCAGCACACGTTCTTTAAGAGATTTCAGCGCACTATCTTCAGGAGTTTGCAGAACACTTTCTTCGGGAGTTTTTAGAACACTTTCTCCAGCAGTTTTCAGCGCACTATCATCAGGAGTTTTCAGAACACTTACTTCAGGAGTTTGTAGAACACTTTCTTCAGGAGTTGTCAGCACAGTTTCTTCAGGAGTTCTCAGAGCACTTTGTTCAGGAGTTCTCAGCACACTTGATTCAGCAGTTTTCAGTGCAATATCTTCAGGAGTTTTCAGCACACTTTCTTCAAGAGTTTTCAGTGCACTATCTTCAGGAGTTTGCAGAACACTTTCTTCAGGAGTTTTCAGAACACTTTCGTCTGGAGTTTTGAGGGCACTATCTTTAGGAGTTTGCAGAACACTTTCTTCAGGAGTTTGCAGAACACTTTCTTCAGGAATTTTCAGAACACTTTCTTCAGGAGTTTTCAGTGCACTACCTTCAGGTGTTTTCAGTGCACTATTTTCAGGAATTTTCAGAACACTTTCTTCAGGAGTTTGCAGAACACTTTCTTCAGGAATTTTCAGAACACTTTCTCCAGTAGTTTTCAGGACACTTTCTTTAGGAGTTTGCAGAACACTTTCTTGAAGAGTTTTCAGCGCACTATCTTCAGGAGTTTTCAGAAAACTTTCGTCAGGAGTTTTCAGTGCACTACCTTCAGGTGTTTTCAGTGCACTTTCTTCAGGAGTTTTCAGAGCATTATCTTCGGGAGTTTTCAGAACACTTTCATCAGGAGTTTGCAGCACACTTTCTTCAGGAGATCTCAGCAAACTTTCTACAGGAGTTTTCAAAACTTTTTCTTGAGGAGTTTGTAGAATACTTTCTTCAGGAGTTATCAGAACACTTTCTTCAGGAGTTTTCAGTGCACTTTCTTCAGGAGTTTTCAGCGCACTTTCTTCAGGACTTTTCAGAACACTTTCATCAGGTGTTTTCAGAACACGTTCTTTAAGAGATTTCAGCACATTTTCTTCAAGAGTTTTCAGAACACTTACTTCAGGAGTTTGCAGAACACTTTCTTCAGGAGTTTTCAGCACAGTTTCTTCAGGAGTTCTCAACGCACTTTGTTCATGAGTTCTCAGCACACTTGATTCAGGAGTTTTCAGCACATGTTCTTCGGGAGTTTTCAGAACCCTTTCTTCATGAGTTTTCAGTGCACTTTCTTCAGGAGTTTTCAGAACACTTACTCCAGGAGTTTTCAGCACAGTTTCTTCAGGAGTTCTCAGAGCACTTTGTTCAGGAGTTCTCAGCACACTTGATTCAGAAGTTTTCAGCACATGTTCTTCGGGAGTTTTCAGAACCCTTTCTTCAGGAGTTGTCAGTGCACTTTCTTCAGGAGTTTTCAGCACACTTTCTTCGGGAGTTTGCAGAACACTTGCTTTAGGAGTTCTCATTGCACTTTCTTCAGGAGTTGTCAGTGCACTACCTTCAGGCGTTTTCAGCACGTTTTTTTCAGGAGTTCTCAGAACACTTGATTCAGGAGTTCTCAGAACACTTGATTCAGGAGTTCTCAGCACACTTTCTTCATGTGTTCTCAGCACACTTGATTCAGGAGTTCTCAGAACACTTGATTCAGGAGTTCTCAGCACACTTTCTTCAGGAGTTCTCAGCACAATTTCTTCATGAGTTCTCAGCACACTTTCTTCGGGAGTTTGCAGAACACTTGCTTTAGGAGTTCTCATTGCACTTTCTTCAGGAGTTTTCAGCACGTTTTTTTCAGGAGTTCTCAGCACAATTTCTTCAGGAGTTCTCAACACACTTGATTCAGGAGTTCTCAGCACACTTTCTTCAGGAGTTCTCAGCACACTTAATTCAGGACCGCTCAGAACACTTGCTTCCTGGGTTTTCAACACACTTGCTATAATATTGTCGCCTGTCAAATAAAGATTAACATATAAATACAACTCTGTGGGATGAATCAAATACACACCTCACTCAGAGTACGTCACAATTTGTCGTACGCACTTCCCGGTTCTTTCTGCATTCATGACTTGTTGTAGGGTGTGTAGCTAGAGTAATAAGACGGGTGCTACTAGTGGAGCAGGAATTGCTTACCCTTCCGGAGTTCATCCTTGATTTTTAGTGGAGTTCGTGTTCCTCTGTTTTTCTGTGTAGAGTTTTTTGTAGTTCGCTGTTTGTCCTTTTTCTTTTGACCATTGTGTTTTCTTTCCTTCTTCGAATTTACGGTTTCTGAATAGCCCATATGGTACCTTCAAACTATTGTAAATTAGTACGTGTTCGGTGTCTGCACTCCTTGCACGTTAAAATTAACAGCGGATACATATGAACAGTGGCATGTTTGTAAATGGTCACTGTATTGTGAATATATGTTTTCCAATTTGTAGGTAGTGTGTGATTGTTGTTTAATGTAAACTCAGCAATTTGTCGGACATATCATGGCGAGCACAAGTTAATTTTCAGTGAGATGGTAATGAGGTTCGCTTTGTATTAGGGCACATGCTTAACTGGAATGTTATAGTACACCCGGACACATTAACCCGATTACGAGCCAACCAGTCTTTCCTCTACTTCTTAATGCTGTGTCCTTAGCGGAGTAACATGTAATGCGAATTTTATACTCTTATAGGGCTCACCTCGAGTTCGGGAGATCATGACTTCCAGTACCGGTCGTGTCAAACCAAAGACAATGCAATGGATGCAGTCAAACCTCCATTAAGCAAAACCTTATACTATGTGACCTTGCCTTTTATTACCTTTCACAGTGCATTCCATATCAATTAAATCTCTATTAAGCGACCACCTGTCTTATTTGACCATATTTCACTGTTCCCTTGGAAGGCCACATAAGACAAGTTCGACTGTATATGTGTTGCTTTTCCGCTAAGTGCGCAGCATTAAGACAACGATTGGTTAGCTTGGAATAATGATAACGGGTCCGATTCTAGCGACATGTCTATTATTGAACTGTTGTTCAGTGAGCTCACCAAATACATATTGATTTTAATAAACAAGCATGAAGTCGGATTTAAGCAGGAAAGTTACACTAAGCATTATAAAACAAATTTGTAATACAAATGTGTTAAGTTTTGAATGGCTAAGCAGTAATATCGTGGCGGTAAATCATTGTTAAATACATTTTCGGATGATTTCAGACTGACATAATGATTTAATTTTTTCAAACCGAAGTCTGATAATATTTTTGGGGTTAGGGTTGTAGTGCTTAACGCCACTTTCTACAATATTTCAGCTATATTGTGGCGGTCAGGTTCATTGGTAGAGGTAACCGGGGTGCCCAAAGAAAACCTTCAACCTACCGCAAGTCACTGACAAACTTTATCACATTATTTTGTATCAAGAACACATTGCCTGTGCAGAATTCGAACTCACAACTTTAGTGGTGATAGGCACTGATTGCACAAGTAGTTGTAAATCCAACTACCATACGACGGTCACTAAGCAATAATTTATCGTTTGTTATATCTGATATTTATTGAAATGAGGTGTGAAAGTTAATTTGTATCGAACCTTTATCTGATTCATTTTCCTCATTCGTCTTCTCGACATGTTTTTTAGGTGTCCTCATCATACTTGAAATAATATCGTTAATTGTCAGAACTAAAATAAAATAGTCATATTAAAGTAAATCATGTCATGTTAGCGGCATCATAGTTAAACAACATTAAAAAACACACCATAAAGATATAAATGTCAACTTATTTAAAAGCACACAATTAATTACATTGTTCCACAATATGCAATGGCTAGCTTCCACGAATCGAGTGTAAGTATATCGTTGGTTTGATTCCCAGTCGTTTCAGACCACAGACTATGCATTGGTATTCGTTGTTTCTCCGCAAAGCATAGAACATTAATGAGTAAGAGCAAAGTCTGGTTGGCCCGGAATCAAGTTAATGTCCGCATGACACGACAAATCTGTCCATGGACTGCGATGTTTCAGTGAGCCACCACTATTTAAATCGAACACCCCGTGTTGCATGTAGCATAGTACAAAGTGGACATTATCATCTGATCGAATTGTATCTTCTCGTCATTATATAGCAAACAACTGTGCATTTTGGCGTTAAACAACAATCAATCATGACAAGACATCGCTAAGTTAACTAGGGGACCACCATGGCCGTGATTGTGTGGTAGTTGGACTTACAACTACATATGCAATCAGTGCATATCACTACTAAACGTTGTGAGTTCGTATCCCGCTCATGGCGAGGCATACTCTGTACAAAATATACTATCTATACTCTGATTTCCACCACACATAAAACAGGCCGCCAGCAAGTCACTGACAAACTGTATCACATAATGCTGTATCGAGTACATCTCGCCATGAGCGGGATTGGAATTCAAAACTTTAGTGGTGATAGGCACATATTTCATAGGTAGTTGTACATCCAACTATCATACGATCATGAAGGCTCCGAGTTCACAGGAAAATTGTATAAACAACCGATAATAGATTATATCGAACCTTTTTTTGATTTATTTCTCTCCACATTCTTCTGAACATCAGTTTTAGGAGTTCTGATGATACTTGCAATGCTATATTTTACTGTTAGAAATAAAATTAAATGGGTCCTATTAGAATAAGCAATGAACTGATAGCGCATAATAATCAATCAAAATTGCAGCAAATGGATAACATATAGAGGGGTAATACACCACTAAATCCTGAAACTAGTCGAAAGAATGCATGATAAAGTAGTACGTAAAATACAAATGACCCGGGTGGATCAATGAGTTAGGTAGCTGGATTACCTAACAACTCATACAAGCCAATCACCAATACGGCGTGGGTTCGCCCCCGACTTTGTAAATTACAAAAAATGGTGCACTCGACTCGCAGCCGCAAGTGATAAAGCTTACCAGTCGCTTGCCCACGCTCGGTAGTTCTCTCCGGTTTCTTTCACCACTAACACTGGTCGTCATGATATAGCTGAAAGTGGCGTTAAACACCAAACAATCAATGAATCGTAAATTACAAAATGAATCCCTTCTTCGTAGATAAAAAAAAAACAATTAAATAATAAATGTAAGCAGACACCTACATAGTTAAGGATTATTTTAGACCCATATTTGATGACCTCGTGGTCTAAAAAAACAAGGCATGCATTGAAAAGTAACCACCTGCATCTATGTTGAAGTGAAAGTAGGATTTTCGAAGGATGGGAATTTTATGTAGTCGATTCTTTCTTATTTGCTGTTAAATATATTTTGACTTTCGGGTAGGTTTCAAATAAGGTATCATTCCATGAGATATAAGTGTCACTTATATTACATTTCAGGTGAAACCGATATACAAGCCTCAGAAGTTTTATTTAAAATATAATGTTATGGGGGATGATCAAGTCGTAATACCCCTAAAGCACACGTGTATTTACAACGTTCAATAATGGATGCCACCAAATATAACAACGTTTGTATATAAATTCTCGATCTTTAGCTTTATGGGTAAAGTTTTGTGGATGTTTGTTTTGCCTTTTTCTTATGGTCATTGTGTTATCTTCAGGTTCTCCTTGACCTTGTATATACATACACCCTTACATTTTCGTGTTTCTATTTCTAACTTTGAAAATACGCCTCTTTGCAGTATTTTAGATATAAATATCAGATACCGGTATACACATTAATGATGAATTAATTAATCATTAATATTAATATAAACAAGTGCGTTTCATATAAAAGTACAAATGTATAATTAAATCAATGTTGTTGGACTTAATCACAAGACAAGTCTCAGGAATCTACCACAATGTTCTGTGATATGGTTCAACAACGACATCACAATAATGACTTTGAAGCACCACGTCATTACTCTAAGAGGAAGAGTTTGTCTCCATTAAACAGGTGTATCCCCACCCTATTTATTGAGATGTTTTACCAAGCCGGGTAGAAGTTATATATATGAGTGCAAGTGGTATCGGTCTTTCCGGTTTCTACGATTTTCGATTTAATGTGGCAACTGTTCCGAAAGTAAGGTAAGAGGTATCAAATTTTCCTCTGTTTTTCTATTTTTTTTAATCAAATTTTGGAACTGTTCTTACAGTGTGGTATATTTTGTTTTTCATTGTATTCCCTCCGTGTAGATACTATATATTAATAAATGGCCTTTTTCATATTGCCCTTGTTATCAGCACGATACCTTGATATCTGCCCCTCAGACTAAAGCCATCGGGGCCGATATCAGTCGAAGGCTGATGACAAGGACAATATGAAAAAGGCCATGTATTAATCTATTAATCACATATTTTGTCAGGGCAGATACCATGTTATTGCCCCCGTAAAATGTTATTGCCCCGGAGGCAAATAACACGCCGCAAATTATGCTTTTATTACACATGCAAATTCGGCGTTATTTCAATAAAATATGTGATACTACTCATGACAGAGCTAATGTATTCGTGTCTGTTGTATGTTTTGATGATACAATTGTAATGTTGACAAGATCAGTATCGTCCATATCAATACATTTTCTCACCTTTCACTGTGCAATCGTTATCGTTTAGTGGTCCGTTTTTCGAGTAGAAGACAGGAATACATCTACAGAAATCTGGACTGGAAAAAAATATAACGATTTCCATCACAAAATAGTATTTTCTACTAATACTGCACATATTTAGTTATTTATAGAACAGAAGTTAAACGATTGTATACATATATTTTTATAAAATATTTCATACCAACACAAATATTCACCAAACAAGCGATATCTATTTTTATAATAATAATAATAATAATAGTGGAAATATGATTAGCCTCTCCGCCGTGGTCGTATTCGCATGATAGTTGAATTTACAATCACTGCATATCACCACCACTAAAGTTGTGAGTTTGAATCGCGTGCATGGCGAGGTGTACTCGATAAAGTTTTTCACTGACTTTCTTCAGCTCGGTGTTTTTCTCCGGTTTCCTCAACCAATAAAACTGATCGCCATGCTATAACTGATATATTGTTGAAATTGGCGTTTAACACTATAACTCAAACCCCTAATTTTAATGCCATATACTAAAAAAAGTGTGAAAATATAAAGATGATAGAAATATGCCTGTTACTTATAATGGTTTTATAGTATCTGAATATAATACGACCAATATATATTTACCAGCATTCTGCATCCGGAAATGCAGGACATGATGCTCCAGAACAAGGATTAAGGCAACCTTCTGCTTGATCAGCGGCAATACATGCAGAAGCAGGACATTTGAAATCTAGATACAAAATATAGTGTCATTAAAGGAAAAACACAGTATAAGTACTAGAGACGACAAAATATATTATTTCAATTTTCCCATTGTGAACTTTCCATTTGTATGTAGCAGCATTCCAACGTTATCTACATATGGAGTACATATCTCTCAGGCTGATACAATATTCAAAGGCTTGTGGTTCCTACCGTGATTTCTTTGATAGAGGGGTTGCTGCTAACAACCTAGCAAAGAAGTTACTGAAATAAGGATGCATCACTTTGAAGGTTTCACTGTTGCCACCATGACTTGATTAACTCTTTAGGAATATATGAGTAGTCACAATCCGGTCCTTTTCTTATTGATTATATTACACAGGTAACAAAAATAACAAAACGGGTACCAACAGTGGAGCAGGATCTTACCCTTTTGTACACACAATATAGTATCTGAATATACGATCAATATATATCTACCAGCATTCTGCATCCAGAAAGGCAGGACATGATGCTCCAGAACAAGGATTAAGGCAACCTTCTGCTTGATCAGCGGTAATACATGCAGAAGCAGGATCGATAAATATAATCATATTTAAGGGGGTACCATACACTACAGGGAGATAACTCTTTAAAATCAGTTGAACGTTTTGATCATATGATGTTTGTATGCAGATTTCAAGCATCTCGGTGATCAAAACCACAGAGAGAAATGCTGCTATGTGGCTAGTGAATTTATAGCTCTGAATCAAGTTGGTTGGAATTTGTTACAATATATATATTTGACGTTTTAATATATATACTTGGATATTATTTGTTCAGCTTATGTTGTTACAAAATAAGTTACCAACATATGCCGAGTGCATGTGTCAGATAGTGCCAATGTGTTGTGAAAATTACACCATATTAAAATAATTTGAAAGTAGAAATTTATTATTAAAGATAAGGCATTTGTAATTAAGAATTAGCATTAGTATCTGCAATTAAATGCAATACTGAAATCAAGTATCGTGTAATCCTACTTACTAGATATACAACATTGAGTCTTGTGACATCTCCGATGACATAAGCCTTTAACATAAAACCCATCTGGACAGTCAATGTATTTCTTTCTATTTTTACATATTCCTCCATGATACCTACATATATCCATGGCTGATACTTAACATAAACAATTATTATTATTACTTCTTATTTCAAGATCAATGACGAAATAAAATGAAAAACAAACAGTTCAAATGTTCAATAAAACAAATCGTCGAAAATAGACAAGAACGATAACCCCTAGCACGCGATATCTCACCTTGTTGGCTTGGCAACGGAAATCAATAAAACGTAACGGGGTAAACCTAGTTATATGGACCCAAACCTCCCTCTTAGTGAAATTATACGCTCATGCCAATGTTTTCCCCACATCTTGGTATTTATACATGTACCAACCCTTAAATATAATCCTATTTAAGGGAGTACCATACACTACAGGGAGATAACTCTTTAAAATCAGTTGAACGTTTTGATCATATGATGTTTGTATGCAGATTTCAAGCATCTCGGTGATTAAAACCACGGAGAGAAAAGCTGTTATGTGGCTAGTGAATTTATAGCTCTGAATCTGTTGGTTGGAATTTGTTAAAATTTTGATATTTATTACAGTGGATATATTCATACACACTGCCAAAAAAATAAGATAATTAAACGAACAGATTCAAATTTACCTGAAGTGTATGGTACCACCTTAAATGGACCGGGGATTGTAAATTCAGCAATTGTCAGCTGCGATAAGAAGATGGGTGCATATTATAGTTTGAACTGATTATCTTGGTTTTTGTGACCTAAAAATAATTCTGACAAAGAACAAGTACTTGCAATATTTATTGTGATCCAATAAAAAACTTATATACACAAATTCCTTTCATATTCATGCCATTTTATTTTTACAATTTCAATCAAGTTGCTGTCTAATTATTCTGGGGTGCATTCAATATCGTAGCTGCAAGGTTGAGCTACGTAGAAAAATCATATTGAACGGAAAGCTAGCCTAGCCGCTACATAGCTCTAGCTAGCTTAAACATGTCTGCTAGCTTTTGAATCAAAAATGGCGGCTAACACTAAATTTGATTTCGTAAGGTAAAAATAGTGGCATTGCAGGAAGTGTGAATGCTTTAAATACGGATGATAATTTATTAAGGTAACTAGACAAATATGATTAGCTAAAATGTTCCAAGAAATTATTCTATATGTTTGCGCCATATTTGCTAGCACTGCTACGTAGCTAATCGTTCAATAACGTCATGGCTATTTTACCTAGCAGGTAGGCTAGCTGCTACGATATTGAACGCAACCCTGGTCTCCCACGAAGACCATTAATTTCTCAGGATGACTAGTCCAATTTAAATCTCTTAAATGTATCAGTTACGATTTTTGTGCTTGTCCTAAGAATAATGGCCTTTAAACAACATATTCTACTTTTCTTGCCAGGAGTCAGTTAACTACGGGCATTTACTGAGCCTGTTTTTGTACCGTTCTTGCTTATTTTGTCATTCTCATTTTTGTAGTGTGTTTTTTTTAGTGGAAGCCATGACCTGGATTTGCAACGCGGTCTTTCTCATATTGAATGAGTTCCGGTGAATGTTTGTCTATCACTGTATACACTTTCTTTCATAATGATTATATTGAAATGAAACAAGCGTTGCCTTCTATTGAGCAAGTGGCAATCGTGGTCGTGATCGCTTGCAATCAGTGTCCATCACCACTAAAGTTGTGAGTTCGACACAGCATTATGTGATAAAGTTTGGCATGGCGATGGTTTTCTCTACTAATAAAACTGATCACCAGGATATAACTGAAATATTGTTGTAAGTGGCGTTAAACACCATAACCCCCTTTGTTGTGCAAGGTTATTTTCGGATTGATATTTAGGTTTACAATATTAATTTCTATTATTTTTTTTGATAATTTGTGTTGTATGGGATATATTGTCTCATGAACATCTGTCGTATTTACAAATGTATATGATTATGATTATACATGTACAATATAAATACAAGTACAAATAAGTTGATCTCTATATGTGAACTGCACGCAAATATACGCACATGCATCATAATGTAATCGATTTTTTCATGTTTGCAGATAAGTTTTGTCCTGTTTAAGTAATAAAATTGAAAAAAAGTATACCCAGCCGTGGAACTGATAAATATATGTTTTAATAGTGTAACTTACATACGGAAATTGAGAAACCACAGACAATCAACATTATTATCATCATATTAAATCATTCAATAAAATATCACAGCTGTTTGACCTGTAATTAGAATGATAAAATAAAAAAAGATCAGTAATACTCTGATTCGAAGAAGACTTTGAAGATAACAAAAGGGGTACTCAGAATTCGTAAACCAAAGAAGAAAGGACAACACAATAAACAAAAGAAAAAAGTACAAAAGAACAAACAACGATCTCTAAAACATACACATAAAACTAAAGATCCAGTAACACGAACCCCACATCGAACTCGCATCATGAGTGGTGATAGGTAATGAGTGTACATTTAGTTGTAAATCAAACTACCATACAATCACGACCACGAAAAACATCGGATATAAGCGGCATGAATCAAACACATAAACCGTCGTAACGGTTTTCTGAGAACATATATATTATAAATACAACAGAAATACTGGTCACTACATGTTGAATATTTTGTAAATCAGTGTTTTTGGCCACTTTTGTTCTTTTGATCATTTCGATGTATGGCTTCTTATTACCTCGTTTGTTTCTTCAAACATTTTAATGAATTGTCTTTGTTGATAAAGATATTACAGTATGGTGTCCAGAGAAACAAATATTGCTGTGCATAAATTAGCATAATGCATCGTTGAAATTACCTCTTACACCCTCTGTAGTTGTGGATCGCAAAATCAAGCTGTTATGTACCCCCCTTTGTAGACCATAAAATTAGTATGGGCGTCGTCGTGGTTGTAACTAGCTATGCATTGTGAGTTCAGATCATACTAATGGGGTGATGAACTGGATACACCATTATGTGATAAAGTTTGTCAGTGACTTGTCGGTGGTTGTCTCCGTTTTCCTCCACCAATAAAACGCCACGATACAGCTGAATTATTGTTGACAGTGCCGTTAAACATCATAACCCACCTGCAAATATTATGCATCCTCGACAGGATGCAGTTATAATATTATTACCTTAAGACAAAGCATGTGTTATTGCTATATTGTTGACAATTGTGACAAATAAAACGTAGATGATTTGATCTTTGGTGCTTAACACCACTTTCAGCAATATCATGACGACCAGTTTTAGTGGTGGAAGAAGCCGGAGTATCCAGAGAGAACCACCGATCATGGGCAAGCAACTGGTAAACTTTAGCACTTGCGGTTGCGAGTCGAGAGCACCCTTTTTGTAATTTACAAAGCCGGGCGCGTACCCACGCCGTATTGGTGATAGGCTTAGATGAGTTGTTAGGTAATCCAACTACCTAACTCATTGAGCCACCGGGGTCCTAATAAAACGTAGAAGAACAGGTTTAAATCACAATGTAATAAATATGTAATACCTCTTTTTTCTTACTAAAAACATCAATTTTCAATATGTTACGTGTAGTCGAGCAGTACATGTCATGCTAAATACAGTAAAGTATTTTTATTTTATTTTTATCATGTTTCAAAATACACATACACACCTCATAATGATATAATAGATTAAAGACATAACACTCACAGAATATTTTAGTTATCGCACTTGTGGGCAACATTTAACAATTAATATTCGGTGCATTCTAATAGTAGCATCAATTTACATAGATTTGTGAATATTAAAAGGGGACAAAAAAATATGTATGTTTCATCATTTGACAACTTTCACATATGAAACATGTGCATTGTTATTTATCAGTTCTATTGTTTAAATTGTTCAAATTATAAGTGGTATCTTCAGAAAATGAACGTTAGAGAAATCTGAAGGGATAATCAAGAATGGACAATACTCAGAGACGGTCAACACTGGGCATAATACAGAGAACGAAGACAAACAAAATGGACCCACAACACAGAAAACTTAAAAGATTAGCAACATGGACCCCACCGAAACACCAAGGTCGAACCTAGATGCTCAAGAAGGATAAGCAGCTCATGTTTCTTATAAGACACACTCCTTGTTACATTATAGCCAAGCCGTGTAAATGTCTTGTCGGTGCATGGGGTGAGAAAACAAAACAACATAAGAATATATCGCTTTGGTCCACAAGATGTGTATTCAAATGATGTAAGGAAGAAATGGTGTTACACGTTTATTTTTATTTACACGGTGGTAAGTCATGAAAAAGGAAAGGAAGTGCTTAGGACAAGTGGAACCTATATGTGGTCATTTGTAACAGATATTCCGTATTGGTCAACCAAATCAAAATGGTGACCGTAAATTATCGAACTTCAACCTAACCAACATGAATCCTTGGGCACAAGACACAAATGCACATGACAACTATAGAATAAACATGAAAGTGATCAATGTTTTCAAGTCGTTGCTGTACAAATCTTATGTTAGTACATATGTTGTCATTGAAGCAGAGTTTTGGCTTTACAATTTTAGTCTTCTAGATGAGAGGATTGGCAGATCACATTTATCATATAGATAAACATGAACCATTAAAGACGATCCACCCATAATGAGGTTATAATAGTAGTAGGGTTGTGGTATTTAACGCCACTTTCAACCATATATCAGTTATATCGTGCACTTTCAACCATATTTCAGGCGGTCAGTTTTATTGACGGCAAATACCAGAGTATCCAGAGAAGACAACCAACCTGTCGCAAGTCACTGACAAACTTCATCACGTAATGTTGTATAGACTACACCTCGCCATGTATTGACAGACTTAACGTAACATGTATCCACGTAATATATTTAGAATCATCGTCGTTTTCCTTGTGGAAATGATAACATCCGTCTGCATGTCCATTCCAGGGCCACCTCTTACATAAGCTTCTTATTCTCGTCATGTACAAAATAATAACTCTTTAACAACGACCAATCAATAGAGATCATTACACCATATCTAATCTTGTTCTCATCAAGAAAATATCCAAAAGAATAACTCTTCAACAACGACCAATCTATAGAGACAATTACACCATATCTAATCTTGTTCTCATCAAGAAAATATCCAAAATAATAACTCTTTAACAACGACCAATCTATAGAGACAATTACACCATATCTAATCTTGTTCTCGTCAACTATATAGCCAAAATAATATTTCACTATATGTTAAACAATGACCAATCTATAGAGACAATTACACCATATCTAATCTTTTTATACTTCGACTTTAAATAAAATGTGTATCTCTATCTGTATCTAGTTCTCAACATCTATAAATCCAAAATAATATCTCACTGTATGTTAAACAATGACCAATCTATAGAGACAATTACACGATATCTAATCTTGTTCTCGTCAAGGAAATAGCCAAAATAATATCTCACTATATGTGAAACAATCACCAATCTATAGAAACAATTACACCATATCTAATCTTGTTCTCGTCAAGAAAATATCCAAAATAATAACTCTTTAACAACGACCAATCTATAGCGACAATTACACAAAAATCAAGTAGAGCAAAAATATTTTTGATACATACATGATGATGAGGTACATTTTGTAGAAGATACATGCATATCATTATGAGACCTAAAAAATAATTGTGTGTTTAGGGTTACCTGTGAAAAAGGGTAATCTGGAATTTTTTGGTTTTTTTTGTATATGATATATTTGGCAAGCAGATGTTCCAACTTTGACTTTTTGTTGAGAAAAACTAATAAAATAGCTAGGATAGGCACTTACTGTTAGGTAGGGTCAAGTTAGCCTAATCAAACTATATTTCTTAGGGCCGAGGTGTATTCATGTCTACTTTAAAAAAACAAATTGGACATAGTGGAAAATAAACTATTTTTATTCTAAAAAAAAAATCCTCCTCTTAGTAGTAAAATGGTTAGTGCTTTATGTCAGTGTACGATGTCCGATAAATTAAAAGTGACTTTGTTCGATGTACGGAAAATAATTTTGGGACACTGCATATGTCATGTACGAATATATACGCGAAATAATAAAGACCATGTACTTTGTAGGAAAATAACCATCATTGTAACAAAATCTTGATGTTTTGATGATATTTTCATGATATTTTGATATTTTAATGAGATATTGTCTAAAATTTGTAAGAAATGTTTCTACATCCATACATTTTAACAGAATAAGGATGTTCGCATGTTGCACTTTTAACGTGTGGCTTGCAGCGGTTAAAGCAGACATTTGGAAAGAAAAGAATGTGTTCAGGGGAAAAATTTGTTCATTCAACTTTTTTTTATTAAAACATTTTTAAAGCCGCGAACAGACTTTAACTATCAAGACAAAAAGACCCTTCGAGTTAAACTGCAATTTAATTTTATATACAGAATGACTTAGCTTTCATACTAACCAGTTGGCCAACTTATTACTCTACTTGAAATATTGACACAAGTATCCCACAGACACGCTTAAAACAACGGAAAACGATGGATAGTGTAACATCAAATCTGTCGCTGATTTGCCGGTAACCTTCTTGATTG
>MJUT01008203.1:81222-97305 GCA_002080005.1 Gigantidas platifrons
GGTATGAGCAAATGGACTGGAGAACACTTCATATGCTGGATAATAGATGTCATATGGGTATGAGCAAATGGACTGGAGAACACTTCATATGCTGGATAATAAATGTCATATGGGTATGATCAAATGGACTGCAGAATACTTCATATGCTGGATAATAGATGTCATATGGTATGAGCAAATGGACAGGAGAACACTTCATATGCTGGATAATGGATGTCATATGGGTATGAGCAAATGGACTGGAGAACACTTCATATGCTGGATAATAGATGTCATATGGGCATGAGCAAATGGACTGGAGAACACTTCATATGCTGGAAAATAGATGTCATATGGGTATGAGCAAATGGACTGGAGAACACTTCATATGCTGGATAATAGATGTCATATGGTATGAGCAAATAGACTGGAGAACACTTCATATGCTGGATAATGATAAAACCGTAGATATCAAATTTAGTGCGCATGACACGTTTCTGGAATAACCTTCATTAGGTTACGTACAAAATAGAAAGATTGGAAAACCAAAATAATTACAAGTTTTGGGAGCAATAAAACCAAAGGGTCTAAACAGAATAGCCAAAATAAGTTTGTGTTTGATCTATATAGACTTATAGTTTGTGTTTGATCTATATGGACTATATCTAAATAACGCAAATATGTTTAATATATGATCATCCAGATTTAATGTCTGTATGCCGGCTATTACTTTACGTTTTTGCATCGTCTGGTCTCAAACACAGTTCTTGTGGAATCTAGTTTTATTATGTGTTGTTACTTTTGTACATGAAACTGGAAAATCTAACTACTTGTAGCTAGTATATATACTATATGTCTTATGTACATCAGATATCATTTTTTTACCTATCATCACTTATCCTCGTTTTCCTGTGGCAGGCTAAACATCCACAAATAGGCCAAGTGTAACCATGTTTTGCTACAAGCTTTATTAGTTTTCACGGTCTCGTCATGAACATAGTTGCAATATTTCTCCCGTGACGTTAAACAACAATTAATTATTCTTATAGAATGTCTTTTATGAAATACTAAGTAAAATATGTGTGGCAATAAATTATTTTCAATAAAACAAATAACAAAATTCAAACAGTAAAATGATCAGCTGAAACACTTAAATTTGTATTGAATAGTTATACAGGAAGCACTGAATTGTATCGCTGACAAATATATATGTTTTGTCTATTTTAGTGTTGTTGTCTAATATGGGGAAGGGAAACAATATATTACGTATTTCAAACATCATTGTTTCCTTCCGCGTGGAAATTATATTAGGAATATTTCATAATTGTCGCTATTATATTTATTTAGGGGGGATTAAGCTTATGTTGTTTAACGTCACTTTCAACAATGTTTCAGTTATATTGTGGGGTCAGGTTTATTGGTGGGGGAAACCGGAGTACCCGGAGAAAACCACTGACTTGCCGCAAATCACTGACAAGCTTTATCACATAATGTTGTATCGAGTACACATCGCCTTCAGCGGGATTCGAACTCACACCGTTAGTGGTGATATGCATTGATTCCATATGTAGTTGTAAATCCAACTACCATACGATCACGACCATGACGGCTTCTGTATTTCTATCTGGGTAAGCTATTTTTTATATTGTTTAAATCATGTTAATGTTACTTTGTTTCTACTTCTTTGTGAATCTTTTTTATCTACATCTGCTATTTTAACCTAATTACTTGATTCCTCAGTTGCGCTTAGACATACAAAATTCAGAAAACATAACATTTACAGCATGTTGAAATGGCCAACGTAGAAATAAATACCTTGTGCTAGGAAGAGACAGACCTTATTTTATAAAAATAGAATACTCTGATTCTACCAAAATGTTCTCTGAAACTGATATCATCAACATGCTCGACCTTTTGATTGACAACATATTTGTTATGTTTGGTGGATGTGTTTGTCAACAGATAGTCGGCATACCTATGGGTACAAACTGTGCTCCTCTTCTCGTTGATTTGTTTCTTTATTCGTATGAGGCAGACTTCATACAGGGGCTTCGAAAAACAAAAAGAAGCTGGCCTGATCCTTTAGTTTCACGTTCCGCTATATAGATGATGTCCTTTCACTAAACAATTCTAGGTTTGGTGATGTCTTTCATTGCATCTTTCCCATTGAGCTTGAAATAAAGTATGCCATAGATACAGATAGGTCTGCCTGGAAATTGACAGCAAGGAGCACTTAACTTAAGAACGAAACTTTAAGACAAAAGAGATTATTTCAATTTTCTCATGGTGAACTTTCCATTTATATGTAGCAACATTCCAGCAGCACTTGCATATGGAGTATATATATCTCAGTTGATACGACATTCCAGAGCTTGTGGTTAGTATCAAAATTTCCTTGATAGAGGGTTGCTGCTAACAAGGAAGCTACTGAAGCAAGGGTTCCTCTTGATAAAGTTAAAGTCTTCACTTCGAAAATTGTACGGTCGCCACCATGACTTGGTTGACCACTATGGAATATCTGTATCACAAATGACCACGGATATGTTCCACTTATCGTAAGCACTTCCCGGTGTCAAGTGATATTTTGACCCTCATGGTATATTGACCCCGGGGTCAATTTTCATATGATATTTTGACCACGGGGTCGATTTTTGTTTGTCATTGTATTTTGAATCCCCTCATGGTAAATTGACCCCCTCATTTCTACCAAGTAGGGGGTCAAAATACCATTGGTAGGGGGTCGATATACCATGGATAGGGGGTCAAAATACCATGGGTAGGGGGTCAATATACCATGGATAGGGGGTCAAAATACCATGGAAAGGAGGGTCAAAATACCATGGATAGGCAGTTCGATATACCATGGAGAGAAAAATTACAGCAAAATAAATAATATGAGATTGTAAATGAAGACATAAAGGTATAATTGATTAATAAAGATGTCTTAAACTTTTTTGTTGGTTAATAAAGTTTATTCAAATTTACCTTTTGTTAATTTGAAAATGACAATATGTTTATTTAGCATTTAATGATGGCACTATAGTATAATGCATCACCTTCAATCTTAAGTATTATATGTACCATGGATCTTACGAATTAACTTACGAATCCGAAGGATGAGTTGGTTTAAATAAGTTCATGAGTAAGATCCATGGATATATGTTTTGTAACAGAAATTACATGATGACGTCAAAATCATGGAATAACATCAAGATCTGACGTCAAAATCATGGAATAACATCAAGATTTTCATGTTAGACCATGGTTTGTAAAAGTTCACTGTTTTTAAGTTGATTACTACTGCATGCAAACATCAAAGGAAAAATGCGTATTTATGTTACAACACCTATTTACCTAACCTCATATATCCTGGGTAATGGTGTCAAAAAGGTGATAAAAAGGCAGTTTTTATTTACTGATTGGTCTACAAATTAAAAAACAAAATGTCCAGGATTATCTATAAATTAAAAGACTACAGTATTGTCCAATACCTTAATCCAATATGGCCACAGAAGAGTATGACCAGTTAGACCAGTTTTTAAGGACAAGACCACATTAATATCATTATTATACTGAGTGTCTACTTGTCCAGGTAATATGCCAAAATATTACCCAGGTAATATGTCAAATATTACCTTACCAAATAGCACTACAGAAACTTACACGAAGTATAATAATGATTATTAGTGTATGTCATGGTAAAAAGAAATGTGTTTGGTGTACCATTCCTGTCATAACTTAGTAATCTATATATTGAAATTCATTGACATGCAATGTATATTAAAACAATTGTCAAATATCACGAAAGATCTAAATATGATATGAAAAAAATATATATAGCATTAAAATATAATATTATGTATTAGGCAGCAATAACTGGCATGGGGCTCTTTTAGTTTTTTCTGATTCAACATTTTTCAAAAGTTTATAGTGTTTTACAATTAAATCATGTTACATAAATTACAGCTTTTAAATAACAAAATATCTTAATAGCAAAAACTATATTTTTAACACATGTATTAAATGGTAAATGAAAAAAAAAAAATCACAAGACAAAAAGTCACAGTATATGAAGTCACAATTTTGATAGGACAAATTAATTTGGAGAAACCTCTAGGACAAAAAAAAATAGGAATTAACATTGTAAGTTAAAAAAATGTTATAACAAAAAAATGTCACAATACTCATTTAACCTGTATGTGTGACAATACAATTTAATACTTTCTTAATTATTGTTTGCTTAAGACGTTGATGTTAATTAAATGGCCCATTGCTTTTTTTTAATTAACATTATTACCCAAAGCTTGGATCCTTTCTGTAGAGTCATACACATCGTTATTTTTCATTATTCGACATTTACTGATTGCTGCATGTATGGCTGCAACGTCTATTTGGTTAATTTTATAGATAGAACTAATTTTTAATACAAGACTTTTTTTTAGTTCTAAAGAAATATCAATCGCAAAGATTTTATTTAAGCTAATATATAATACCATTGCATTGATCCAATCATGGTTCCACAGGGGGCAGTCACATAAATACAACAATTATGATCAATACAGTAGACAGTACATTTGAAAAATTGTTAAAAACAGTAAATGGCAGTAATTGAGATTATACTCGGTACCGACGGTAGTGATACAGAATATTTGTTAAACATATTTTTTTAACTGTCTTTGTCTTGTTAATCGATATTTGACCCAAGTTATGCTAAATATATGAAATGTAACTTGTGTTAATTAATTTTCATTAGAAAAATATGATTTCTATATGTTTAACTTTCTTATCTTATTTGTACACCAATAAAAATGACAAGTATTTTAAAATGTGACTTTCATACCCTAATTAAAATATTGTTTTCATAATACAAATTGTGACTGTTTGTCATATTCGTAAAAAAAAATTGTGATTTTTTTGTCCGTGACTTTGTTACAGTTCAATTCAATATTTTATTAGCGTCTCATCTTTTGCCTATATATCTTTATTTCTCATAACCAAATTACATGGTAAAGAGATCAATATCAAAAATACAAACATATTTACATCAGTTTTCGACCCCCCTATCAATGGTATATCGATCCCCCTACCCATGGTATATCGAACCCCCTACCTATGGTATATCGATACGCTACCCATAGTATATCGACCTCCCTACCCATGGTATATCAACCCCGCTCCCCATGGTATATCAACCACCCTACCCATGGTATATCGACCCCCTAGCCATGGTATATCGACCCCACTACCCATGGTATTTTGACAACCCTACCGATGGTATATCGACCCCCCCCTACCAATGGTATTTCGACCCCTAACCATGGTAAATCGACCCACCCTACTCATGGTATATCGACCCCTCTACTCATGGTATATCGACCCCCTACTCATGGCATATTGACAGCCCTACCCATGGTAAATCGACCCCACTACGCATGTATTTCGATCTCCCTACCCATGGTATATCGACCACTACCCATGGTATATTGACCTCTACCCATGGTATATCGACACCACTATCCATGGTATTTAGACCACCCTACCGATGGTATATCGACCCCTCCATACCAATGGTATTTTGACCCCCTATCCATGGTATACCGACGCCCTACCCATGGTATATCGACCCACCCTACTCATGGTATATCGACCCCTCTACTCATGGTATACCGACCCCCTACTCATCGCACATTGACCGCCCTACCCATGGTAAATCGACCCCACTACCAATGTATTTCGATCCCCGTACCCATGGTATATCGTTCCCCCTACCTTTGGTGCATCGACCCAAGTACCCATGGTATGTTTACCCCCTACCCATTATATATCGAACCTCTTACCAAGGGTATATCGACCCCCTACCCATGGTATATCAATCACCTACCCATGGTATATCGACCCCATACTCATGGAATATCGACCCCCCTACTCATGGTATATCGACCCCCTACCCATGGTATATTGACACACCTACCCATGGAATATCGACCCCTACCAATGGTATTTCGACCAGCTTACCCATGGTGTATCGAATCACCTACCCCTGATATATAAACCCCATACCCATGGTATATCGACCCCCTACCCATGGTATATCAACCTCCACCCATGGTCTATCGACCCCTACCCATAGTATATCTACCCCTCCTACCCATGGCATATCGAACCCCGGCCCATAGTATATCAACCCCCTACCCATATTATATCGACCCCCTATCCATGGTATTTTGACCCCATATAAATGGTATATCAACCTCCCTATCCATTGTATATCGACCCCTCTACTCATGGTATATCGACCGAATACTCATGGTATATCGACCCCCTTACCCATGGTATTTCGACCACCTACCCATGGTATATCGATTCCCTACCCATGGTATATCGACCTCCCACCCTTGGTATATGGAACCCCTACCTATGGTACATCGACCCCATACCCATGGTATATCGACACCCTATGCAATGTATATCAACCCCCTACCCATGGTATATCGACCGCACTATCCATAGTATATTGACCCCCTACCAATGGAATATCGACCCCCTACCAATTGAATTTTCACCACCCTACCCATGGTATATCGAACCCCCTACCCATGGTATATCGACGCCTTTACCCATGGAATATCAACCTCCTACCAATGGTCTATCGACCACCTACCAATGGTATATCGACCCTGTCTACCCACGGTATATCGAGCCCCCTATCCATAGTATATCGACCCCCTACCCAAAATATCTCGACCCACTCTACCTATGGTATTTTGACCCCCTATCCATAGTATATCTGGCCACCTACTCATGGTATTTTGACCCGCTATCCATGGTATATCGACCCCCCATACCCATGGTATATCGACCCCCCCCTACCCATGAGATATCGTCCTCTACCCATGGTATATCGACCCCATATCCATGGCATATCAACATCCATACCCATGGTATATCGACCCCCTAACCAACGTAAATCGACCCTACCCATAGTATATCGACGCCCTGTCAATATTTGACCCCCTATCTATCTTGCATCGACCCCCTTACCTATGGTATATCGAGCCCCTATCCATGGTATATCGACCTCTACCCATGGCATATCGACCACCTACCTATGGTATAACGACCCCCTACCCATGGTATTTTGACCCTCCTATCCATGGTATATCGACCCCCTACCAATGGTATATCGACCACCTACCCATTGGATTTTTATCCCCCTATCCATGGTATATTAACCCACCCTACCCAAGGTATATCGCCCCCTACCCATGGTATATTGACCCCCACTACCCATAGTATATTGACCCCTATTCATGGTATATCGACCCCCTACCCACGGTATATCGACCTTCTACCCTCGGCATATCGACCCCCTTACACATGGTACATCGACCATCCTACCCACGGTATATCAATCCCCCTTCCCATGGTATATAAATCCACCTATCCATGGTATATCGACCCCTACCCATGGTATATCAACCCCTACCCATGGCATATCGACTCCCCTTCCCATGACATTTTGACACCCATATCTATGGTATATCGACCCCTACCCATAGTATATCGACCACCTCCTACCTATGGTATATCGACCCCCTACACATGGTATTTTGACCCTCCTATCAATGATATATCGATCCCCCTACCCATGGTATATCGACACCCTACCCATGGTATATTGACCATCTACCCATTGGATTTTTACCCCCCTATCCATGATATATCGTCCCCTACCCATGGTATATTGACCCCCACTACCCATAGTATATCGACCCCCTATCCATAGAATATCGACCCCCTTACCCATTGTATATCGACCCTCTTACCCATGGTATATCGATACGCCTATCCATGGTATATCGACCCCCTACCCATGGTAGATCGACACCTACCCGAGGTATGTAAACCCCACTACCCATGGTACATCGATCCCCTACTCATGGTATATCAATCCGCCTACCCATTTTATATCGAACCCCCTACCCATGCTATATCGACCTTCCTACCACTGATATATCGACACCATTTACCAATGCTATATCGACCCTCACTGCCCGTGGTATTTTCGACCACCCTACCCATGGTATATCGTCCCACACTACTCATGGTATATCGAAACACCTACACAGGGTGTATCGACCCCCTACCCATGGTATATCGAAACTCCTACCCATGGTATATCGACCCCCTACCCATGGTATCTCACCCCTACCCATTGGATTTCCATCCCCTATCCATGGTATATCGACCCCCTATCTATGGTATATCGACCCAACCTACCCATGGTATGTCGTCCCCCTACCCATGGTATACTGACCCCCACTACCCATAGTATATCAACCACCTATCCATAGTATATCGACCCCCTTACCCATGGTATATCGAAACTCCTACCCATGGTATATCGACCCCCTACCCATGGTATCTCACCCCTACCCATTGGATTTTCATCCCCTATCCATGGTATATCGACCCCCTATCTATGGTATATCGACCCACCCTACCCATGGTATGTCGTCCCCCTACCCATGGAATACTGACCCCCACTACCCATAGTATATCAACCACTTATCCATAGTATATGGACCCCCTTACCCATGGTATATCGACCCCTACCCATTATATTTTTATCCCCCTATCCATGGTATATCGACCCGACTAGCTATGGCATATCGACCCACCGTACCAGTGGTATGTCGTCCTCCTACCCACGGTATATTGACCCCCACTACCCATAGTATATCGACCCACTATCCATAGTATATCGACCCCCTTACCCATGGTATATCGACCATCCTACCCATGGTATATCGAAACCCCTACCCATGGTATATCGATCCCCCTACCCATGGTATATCGACCCCTACCCATAGTATATTGACCCCTATGCATGGTATATCGACCCCCCTACCCACGGTATATCGACCTTCTATCCTCGGCATATCGACCCCCTTACCCATGGTACATCGACCATCCTACCCACGGTATATCAATCCACCTTCCCACGGTATATAAATCCACCTATCCATGGTATATCGACACCTACCCGAGGTATGTATACCCCACTACCCATGGTACATCGATCCCCTACTCATGGTATATCAATCCGCCTATCCATTTTATATCGACCCCCTACCCATGTTATATCGACCTTCCTAACACTGATATATCGACACCACTTACCAATGCTATATCGACCCTCCCTGTCCGTGGTATTTTCGACCACCCTACCCATGGTATATCGTCCCACCCTACCCATGGTATATCGACACACCTACACAGGGTATATCGTCCCCCTACCCATGGTATATCGAAACCCCTACCCATGGTATATCGATGCCCCTACCCATGGTATATCGACCCCCTACTCATGGTAAATTGGCCCCCACTACCCACAGTATATTGACGCCTATTCATGGTATATAAATCCACCTATCCATGGTATATCGACCCCTACCCATGGTATATCGACCCCTTCCCATGGCATATCGACTCCCCTACCCATGATATTTTGACACTCATATCTATGGTATATCGACACCTACCCACGGTATATCGACCACCTCCTACCTATGGTATATCGACCCCCTACACATGGTATTTTGACCCTCCTATCAATGGTATATCGACACCGCTACCCACGGTATATCGACCCCATACCCATAGTAAATCGACCATCTACCCATTGGATTTGTATCCCCTATCCATGGTATATCGACCCCCTACCTATGGTATATCGACCCACCCTACCCATGGTATGTCGCCCCTACCCATGGTATACTGACCCCCACTACCCATAGTATACCGACCCCCTACCCATAGTATATCGACCCCCTTACCCATGGTATATCGACACCTACCCGAGTTATGTATACCCCACTACCCATGGTACATCGATCCCCTACCCATGGTATATCGATCCGCCTATCCATGGTATATCGACCCCCTACCCATGGTATATCGACACCTACCCGAGTTATGTATACCCCACTACCCATGGTACATCGATCCCCTACTCATGGCATATCAATCCGCCTACCCATTTTATATCGAGCCCCCTTACCCATGCTATATCGACCTTCCTACCACTGATATATCGACACCACTTACCAATGGTATATCGACGCTCCCTGCCCGTGGCATTTTCGACAACCCTACCCATGGTATATCGTCCCACCCTACCCATGGTATATCGACACACCTACCCAGGGTATATCGACCCCCTACCCATGGTATATCGAAACTCCTACCCATGGTATTTTGACCTCCCTACCTATGATATATCGACCCCCTACCCATGTGATATCGACCAACCCTACCCTTGGTATATCGACCCTCCTACCCTTGGTATATCGTACCCCCTAACCATGGTATATTAACCCCCCTACGCATGGTATATCGATCCCCCTTCCCATGGTATGTCGATCCCCCTCCTATGGCATTTTGATACCCTATCCATGGTATATCGACCCCCTCTCATGGCTTTTTTTTTATCAATATCCATGGTATTTCTACCCCCTACCCATGGTATGTCGACCCCCTCCTATGGTATTTTGACCCCCTATCCATGGTATATTGACCCCCTCTCATGGCTTTTTGACCCCCTACCCATGGTATATCGACCCCTACCCATGATATGTTGACCACCCTACCGAAGGGGTATCGATCACCTACCAAAGCTATTTTGACGCACCTACCCATACTATATCGACTACCCCTACCTATGGTATATCGATCACCTACCCATGGTATATCGACCTCAACCCATGGTATATTGACCCCATACCCATAGTATATCGACCCCACTACCCATGGTATATCGACCCCTACCAATGGTATTTTGACCCCTTATCTGGTATATCGACCCCTACCCATGGTATTTTGACCCCCTTATTCATGGTATATCGACCCCCCCTACCCATGGTATATCGACCACCTACCCATTGTATGTTGACCCCCTATCCATGGTATATCGACCCCCTTACTTATGGTATATCGACTCCCCTACCCATGATATATTGACCCCCACTACCTATAATATATCGACCCCCTATCCAGGATATATCGACCCCCTACCCACGGTATATTGAGCACCTTACCCATGGTATATCGACCCCCTACCCATGGTATATCAATCTCCTACTCATGGCATATCGACCTGCTAACCCATGGTATATCGACCCCAACCATGGTATAACGACCCTTACCAATGGTATATCGACTCCCTACCCATGGTATGTAGACCCCCTACCCATGGTATATCGACTCGCCTACTCATGACATTTTGACCCCCCTACCTATGGTATATCGACCCTCCGACCCAAGGTATATCGATCCCCTACCCATAGTATATCGATCCGCCTACCCATGCTATATCGACCCCCTACCCATATTATATCGACCCCGCTGCCCATGGTATATCGATCCACCTACCCATGGTATATCGACCCCTACCAGTGGTATTTTGACCCCTATCCATTGTATATCGACCCCCCTACCTATGGTACATCGACCCCCTAACCATGGTATATCGACCCCCTATCCATGGTATTTTGACCCCACAGTCTATCTCTTGATTAGAAATGAGGGGGGTCATAATACCATGGGGGTTCACTTTACAATACAGGGGGGTCAGATTTCAATAAGGGGAGGTCAATATACCATGGGTCAATTTACCATGGGGATCAAAATACCAAATGACATGGATCTGCAACTCATTCACGACTTAATACCGGATTTGTAACTAGATTAACACGACGGGTGTTATTATTGGAGTACTCCTTTCACTTCCGGAGCACCTTAACTCATCCCCGGTTTTTAGTGGGGTTCGTGTTACTCGATCTTTAGTTTTATGTGTATGTTTTGTAGATCGTTGTTTGTCCTTTTGTATTTTTTCTTTTAGTCATTGCGTTGTCTGATTACCCCTTTAGTATCTTCAAACGCTTCTTAGGAATACCCCAACCAACAAAATCAAGATAAGTGAAATATAGCACAAATAATTATCAATAATAAGTATTTCGCTATGATTAATGAAAAAGTAAGTGAGTTATTATTGTTTAACGCCAAAAGAACAATTTTCAGTGGAGCAGGAACTACCTACCCTTCCGGGACACCCGATTTCACCCCCAGTTTTTAATGGGGTCGTGTTGCTAGATCTTTTGTTTTTTGTGTAGTGTTTTGTTGATCGTTGTTTGTCCTGATTTGTTTTGGCCATTGTGTTGTCTGTCCTTCTATTTGCGGATGAATTCTGAATGCCCTTTTGGTATCTTCAAATTCTTCTATATCACGACGAGAATAAGTTAAATGTTGATACGATGATAATGCTGATGAAGGCTTAGCTATAGTTTTATATTGTTAGCTCACAATCCACGGACACATTATCCTTTTTTATTCATGTTGTGTGTTTAAGGAGTGGCAGCAAATACCAATGTCACCGTATTTTCGTCGACCCAAATGGGGCACGCACGTACGCATGCACACACACACACACTACCGCACTCGAGACGAGAACTCTAATCGTTACTCCACGGAAAGTGCAGTGCTGAGTGTCTCAGTCGAGTCCTTCAGGGCTGCCATTACCTCATCTTATCTTTAAATTTACTCCCTGTTTTGTACATCTTTTTAAACTTATTTTCTTATTGTTACTTTTTTTCTTTTTCTTTTTCACAACGCAATTCCCTTGACATAATCTTCAAACTGTTGAAGTAGGTCAATAATTGGTAGAAGTAGGTCAATAATTGGTTGAAGTAGAAGAAAGAAAAACAGAAAGGTGTGATTATTTATATGACAATATGAACATAAAATATGAAATATTACATGCAATGCATAAACATCGATCAAATTGTCTTCATACTGAATAAATCGCATAAAAAATTTCATTCGGACCTATATACAATTTTACATTTCAGTGTCCATTTATAGGATTGATGTTTCTTCATGATAAGGTCATCATTGCAATCAATGCCTATCACTCAGCACTGAAGTTGTGAGTTATAATCCCGCTCATGGCGATGCGTACTCGATACAACATTATGTGATAAAGTTTGTCAGTGACTTTCACCGGGTACTACGGTTTCCTCCATCAATAAAAATGTTGTTTATACAACAACCATACGATCACGGCCACGACGACCCCTGTATGTAATATAAATAGAAAATTTCAGGATAATTGGTATGCTAAACACCTTTCCCCTCCAGCTGATATTTCAGGATAATTGGTATGCTAAACACCGTTCCCCTCAAGCTGATATTTCAGGATAATTGGTGTTAAACACCGTTCCCCTCAAGCTGATATTTCAGGATAATTGGTATGTTAAACACCATTCCCCTCAAGCTGATATATCAGGATAATTGGTATGTTAAACACCGTTCCCCTCAAGCTGATATTTCAGGATAATTGGTATGTTAAACACCGTTTCCCTCAAGCTGATATTTCAGGATAATTGGTATGTTAAACACCGTTCCCCTCAAGCTGATATTTCAGGATAATTGGTATGCTAAACACCATTCCCCTCAAGCTGATATATCAGGATAATTGGTATGTTAAACACCGTTCCCCTCAAGCTGATATATCAGGATAATTGGTATGTTAAACACCGTTCCCCTCAAGCTGATATTTCAGGATAATTGGTATGCTAAACACCGTTCCCCTCAAGCTGATATTTCAGAATAATTGGTATGTTAAACACCGTTCCCCTCAAGCTGATATTTCAGGATAATTGGTATGTTAAACACCGTTCAACTCAAGCTGATATATCAGGATAATTGGTATGTTAAACACCGTTCCCCCCAAGCTGATATTTCAGGATAATTGGTATGTTAAACACGTTCAACTCAAGCTGATATTTCAGGATAATTGGTATGTTAAACATCGTTCCCCTCAAGCTGATATTTCAGGATAATTGGTATGTTAAACACCGTTCCCCTCAAGCTGATATTTCAGGATAATTGGTATGTTAATCATCGTTCCCCTCAAGCTGATATTTCAGGATAATTGGTATGTTAAACACCGTTCCCCTCAAGCTGATATTTCAAGATAATTGGTATGTTAGGCACCGTTCCCCTCAAGCTGATATTTCAGGATAATTGGTATGTTAAACACTGTTCCCCTCAAGCTAATATTTCAGGATAGTGGTATGTTAAACACCGTTCCCCTCAAGCTGATATTTCAGGATAATTGGTATGTTAAACACCGGTCCCCTGAAGGTGATATTAACATTCTTTAACTATAACCTATTTCGGTTATACTTTTTTTTGTCTTTTCAGATTTCTCGCTCCTAAAAACTTTTAAATTGACTTGGTGTCCGAATTTTTGACTTTGTGCGAAGCTGATGAAGAATATTCCAGAAACGCACGGCACTAAACTAGATATCTACGTTTTTATTAAGACATACTTATTTTTATCTCTGACGATGCACTACCGTTGCACATCTAAGAGAACACAAGCTTATAAATACTGGCTTTTGTCCTAGCGGGACTTTTGTATGGGGGTTTACTTTCCGTTGTGGGCTTTTTCCTAGATCATCAACAGCTACACCTTCAAGTTGATGTATGCTTACAGACATTCTAAATAATAAGCAAATATCCGATTCAAGCTAAAACAATATGGCATGGCAATGAACTTCCTTGTTTTCTGACAACTTTTACATACAGCTGAATCCTATCATAAATATAATATGGCAACACTAGCGCATGACATTTGTAATAATTATTTCATATTCAGAATGTTTCCAAATACTGTCAATTATATCGACGTTTCTATATCCGTCTTGGAGTATAAATGATATATAAACACATTTACATTCCAACGTCCCTCAAATGAAACTCGTTCAAGTTCCATTTCACATGCAAGGGGTGTATCATTCCCAAAGCAGTCATTTACGCATCATTCTTGTGTGGGTTGTATACTTGATTCACACGGCACAATCAAATGGACCCATTTTCGGGTACGGCAACGAAGAAACAAGGTCCTATGTCCATACCCCGGTCGTTTCTTTGAGACTAATAATAATAATCAACTGGTCCATTAATCACATAGTCGTATGAACAATAGTCAGCAATAGGATTTCATTTGATACAAAGAAATGTATTATATGACTTCAGATAATGTCTTTTCTGATTGGCTGACGTTCCTAGTAACGTTCTTTGATAAAACATTATATTCAACGCGCAAAAAGTCACGAGAGGTGAACATAATATTCCAAAGCTCCTCCAGACACCTTAAAATAGAAATGGTGTTTCCCAATTATCTTAAAAGTAGTAGCCAATCATCATCGGGTTAAGATTTGCCATCGACTAATCAGATGCGCTCTTACTAATTACTTTCGGTACACAATTCAATTAATAATGGCAGACGCTATGCAGACAGGGGTGTCTGGGGAACAAAGTCGGCGCTGTTTGGTGTTAATTCAAATTTGATTTAATGTCATATAATAAAACAGTTAATGTCTTTCAATTTCGATGAATACAATATTTGATCAACCCATGGAACATGGTATTCACCTCATCGAAAGTCATCAATTGTATAATAGTTTATGGTATTTCATGCGAACTATGTTGTTCTATAATGTCTAGAATTTCCTTAAAACCTTCTTGTTGAGCTACAGTAAAAGGAGAATGACCATTTTTGTTGCACTTTTGAGGGTCTGCATGGTGTTCTAAAAGTATTCTGGCAATATTAGTGTACCCTTTTTCACATGCCAAATACAATGACGTACATTCGTTACTATCACATAAATCTATATCGACTTTTGGACTTTGGACTTTTAGTAATTCCTCAACAACATTAATGTGGTTATCATAACATGCAATGTGTAATGGTGAATAACCATTATCTCTGCTCTTATTAATGTCCGCTCCATGTGTTAAGAGGATTTTGACTATCTTGTCGTGTCCATTCTGGCAAGCAATATATAAAGGTGATGGACCACTGTCTATACACTTGTTTACATCTGCATTAACTTTCTTGTCTAATAGTTGTAGTACAATGTCTAAATGTCCATTCTGGCAAGCCATATATAAAGGAGATGCACCACTGTCGGAACACTTGTTAACATCTGCATTAACTTTCTTGTCTAATAGTTGTAGTACAATGTCTAAATGTCC
>MJUT01008203.1:115561-137114 GCA_002080005.1 Gigantidas platifrons
ACACACATACATTACCTCCTAGCACACACATACATTACCTCCTAACACACACATACATTACCTCCTAGCACACACATACATTACCTCCTAGCACACACATATATTACCTCCTATCACACACACATACACTACCTCCTAACACACACATATATTACCTCCTAGCACACACATACATTACCTCCTAGTACACACATACATTACCTCCTAGCACACGCATACATTACCTCCTATCACACACACATACATTACCTCCTAGCACACACATACATTACCTCCTAACACACACATACATTATCTCCTAACACACACATACATTACCTCCTAGCACACACATACATTACCTCCTAACGCACGCATACATTACCTCCTAGCACACACATACATTACCTCCTAGCACACACATACATTACCTCCTAGCACACACATACATTACCAATCACTGTCATGACTTGGTAAGGACACTTTAATAAATAAAATGTGGCATGCATAAGATAGATGTATGACTTGGTTAATCGTTAAGGAACATCTATGTCCAGGAATATGCTACACTTGACGTAACCACTTTCAGGTCCTTTCCTCCTCATGTTTTATCACCAGGTTTGTAAGTATAGTAACACGACGGGTGCCACTATTGGATCAGGAACTGCTGTCCTTACAGAGCTCCTGATTTTACCTCCGTTTTCTAGTAGGGATTTTTAGTTTTATGTGTGGTGTTTTGTAGATCGTTGTTTGTCCTTTCATCCTTTTTTGATCTACGGTTTCTAATTACACCTTTGGTATCTTCAAACTCTTCTACCTATGAAGTAGATTTTGTTGTAGATGGTTCATATAATACATTATTTTAACGAAATAATAAATATGAATGCATGGTTCGTGTAATATATTATGCTAACAAAATATCAAATATGAATGCAATTGATGTTGTTTGTTTGATGGTGCTTAACATCACTGACAAACTTTATCACATAATGTTGTACACCTCGCCCTGACCACGATTCGAACTCACAACATCAGTGGTTGCATAGTAGTTGTTAATCCAACTACCATATGATCTCACGACGACCCCTAAATGCAATTGAGTATATACATTGTACGTAAATGTACTAGATACAACGGACAAAAACTGGAATATCATCATGCAATATTACCCAATATGTGCCTTAAACTATCAGTGCTTCATGTAATATTAATACTTACCTTGGGCAGGCCCTTCTGTATCATCATCATCAGACATGTTTCTAAAAGTATAAAGGAAGAACAATCATAGGATCTACATGTCCACTAATACTACAAAATATGATAACACATACCAATTTATTTCACATAACCGAACTTTAACGAATTTTGAAAATTAACAAAGAAATAGACAAAATATTGTCGATCGTATCATTCGGTCAGCCGATGAAAATGAGGGGAGGGGGTAAGTTGGTTTCTTCTATGGTGCTTAATGCCACTTTCAACAATATTTCTGTTATATCTTGGCGGTCAGTTTTATTGGTGGAAGAAACCAGAGGACCCGAAGAAAACCACCGACCTGTCGCAAGTCACTGACAAACTTTATCACATAATGTTGTACACCTCGTCCTGATCGAGATTCGAATTCACAACATCAGTGGTGATAGACACTGATTATATAGGTAGCTGTAAATCCAACTACCATACATACAATTATGACCACGACGGCACATGTGGGGGATAAGGGTGGTGTTATCAAAATATTAATTTCCTTAGCTTGGCACAATATTAATTTCCATGATAAAGTATTAAATTTTAATACTTTTCCCCGGAAATTCAGTGTGAACCTTGGGGATTAATACTAAATCGCTGAGATTAGGCTTGCCCCGAGAGATTAAGTGCTACACCGTCAAATTAATACTTTGTTGGACCGGATTTTATCGATAATCTTTATATATAATTATCCTATCTACTGGTATATATCTTTATATCGTATAGATGTTTGTACATTTATCGATTTCTTACGGATGGGTACGTACAACAAAATGTATACGCGATCGAATTGAGAAAACGTGGATGTATGTTTTCATTTGTATGGTATCGATAGTGTATTCATCGTTGACAGAAGTAACAAACGAATACACAACAAATGAAAACGGAATACATATTTCGCCAAAGATCGAGTCTGTATTAATGAATATATGCAATCAAGTATTCACGGCTGACAAAAAATAACCAGAGGCTCTCAAGAGCCTGTATCTCTCACCTGAGGCACCAAAAACATTCCTTCTTAGTTCGGTTTCAAGGTTAAGTTTCAATTGTCCCAGATGTCTTTTAAAACATTTTTCCCATAGGGTCCGATGTTAAACCAAGTCATGCCGTAGCCGCCATCTTGAATTCCATATTGAACAAAAAAGCTATTTGTAGAGGACCATCCAATGAACAATCATGTACAGTTTGGTTTCACATTTGAACATTTTCCCATAGGGTCCAATGTTAATCTATCTGTGGTGGTGGCCATCTTGGATTTATGATTGGCATAGAAAACTTGAACTTTGTAGAGGATCTTCCAGTGATCATTCCTGGGAAGCTTGGTGTCAGGGAATATGTCTTCTAAAACATGTTTCCTATAGAATCAAATGTTAAACCAAGTCATGCGTTAGGAGCCATCCTGAATTTGAAATCAAAACAAAACGCCTAAACTTTGTAGAGGACCATCCATTGAACATTCAAATACAGCTTGGTTTCAATCATCAGATTCATAGCTTCTAATAAGAAGGCATTTGAACATTTTCCCATAGGATCCAATGTTAATCAATGTCACCGCAGCCATCTTGGATTTCCGATTGGCATAAACAAAACTTACAGCTTTGTAGGGGACCTTCCAATGATCAATTCTTGGAACTTTGGTTTCAATTGTCTCAGTGGCTTCAGAGAAGAAGACTTAAATGTGAAAAGTTAACAGACGATGACGGAAGAGTGACGACAATAGCACACATGCCACTTTGTGATGTACTCCTAACAACGAATCTAAAGACCAAATATACATTGTAGTCAACCAATAGTAACTGAGAAACTGACTTAATCACGAAAAACTTAACGTGAATCTCTGAACCATGACAATGAGGTCAAGGTCAGGTGACATCTGCCAGACTGGCATGTATACCTAACAACGAATCTAAAAGATTATAGTTGACCTATAACTAATAATAACTGACAAACTGACCTAATCACGAAAACTTAACGTTGATTTTACTAAGTCACTGAACCATGAAAATAAGGTCAAGGTCAAGTGACAATTGTCAGATGGACACTTCAGACCATAAGGCATCTATATATACAAAATATGGATTGTCTACCTCTTCTACCTTCTGAAATATAAAGCTTTCTACAAATAGTTTACGCCGTAGCCGCCACAGCCGCCAGTAATGCATACCTATGTCTCGTCTTCAGCGACATTCGTCGCAGGTGAGACAAAAATCTAACTCCAAACTGTCAGCCAAAACAGGACAAAAAATTCAGACTTTTCATCTATGGTCAGTCTGATTTTCATGAAATTATGAAAAGGTTTGTGGAAGTTATTCAAGACTGGATTATGTTAAAAAGGAAAGTTCAAATTGTCTGTCAAAATGGATAAAAATCATTTTGAAAAACTAATTTTGAAAAACTCTCTGTTTTAAAATGTATATGTAAGTACAAAAAGGTACAATGTTTTGGGCCCCAAGAAGCTCTAAGCTTCATGGAATTATTATGGGACAAAGTCCCAACTATGGTAGAAATAGCAATATTTTGATTCCAGATCCATATCACTAATGGACAAAATTCCATGCACCGGAAATGACGCACCGGAAACCAATACAGGGGGTTTCTGCAGAAATTTGGATACGCAGTAATCTGGAACTACTTCTGGTTATGAATGTTAAAAGTCGTCCCCGATATATCTCGGCCGTGCTTGTTTCAATAGATGGAAAGAGCATCCTTACATTGTACTACAGTACACTCCAAAAAGTACACAAAAGTAAGTCAAATTTTTATTTCAATCATCCCAATGATTTACATGATTTAAATATTAGATAATGTGGATTTTGCTTCGCTGGCACTACAGGTAGCACCTGTCTTATATTATTGTTTAATTTTTTTTATTGGACTTCGTCCCAAGTTAGGTAACACCTATTATCATATTAAATGAAGGTTTAATGCAATTGTTTATAATATTAAAAAGTTTATTGAACAGGTTAATCGATGTCGACATGGAAGATGAGGATGGACATTGTGACTGCTGTATCGCCTTCAACAACTTTTGTTGTAGATGAGACAAAAATTGGGCAGCACAGCTCATACAGTTTCTTTTCAATATTTAATTCGAGGTTTAAAAGTTTGGACAGTAAGGAAGAAAGTATGCAACGTAGGAGGGCAGTTCAGGGCAGTTCTCCTTATCCTAAAAGAAGACACTTCTTTGCAAAAAGATAGGTTATAGTATCAAAAAATGTCTACCTACCTAAAAGGCTGTAACATTTACTGATTTGACAATGGCAGTTTAATTCATAAATGTTTAACTTATCAACGAAGAAAACAAAAAAACAACACCAACAAATGACAAAATGACAGCAACAGTACCAACCTTTCTTTGCATATTTTTGCTGCACCATTTACAAAGCTAAGGACTAGCAACTAGTTGTCTAGTTTATGGGGGGAGGGTTGTCACCAAGAGGGTATGCTTTTACTGATGTTTACACGTATTCTGAATGTCAAAGTGATTAAAAAATTCATTTTAAAAATGGGGTAAAAACTAAACCCATTTATATTTTGTAGCTGACTTTAATTTATACTGAGTGTATGCAGTTGAATGCTACAACCAAATAATTAAACTCTGTTTCACAATTATTTTAATTTAGATTAATGTGTATGAAAAATCCCGAAGATTTCATTTGTTTATAGATCTACCCACAGGCACTCGAATTCCGGACCCCCCTTTTTCCTCATTTGGTCCCTCCCGCGATTATGGTATGGATCTTTGTCTGGAAATATATCTTTGAGCCATTTATCCATATTTTACAACATTTCGCGTTACAACTCTCTCGTTCTACTAATTTTTGTTTCTAGGTCCAGCTGCCGTTTTACTTGAATTAAAATTAAAGCTGGACCTAGAAACAAAAGTTAGTATAACGAGAGAGTTGTAACACGAAATGTTGTAAAATATGGATAAATGGCTCATATACTTCCAGACAAAGATCCATACCATAATCGCAGGAGGGACCTTCTTCTTCTTTGGCTTGTATCATCCACTACTAGATTGGTGCACCTATATTTAGTTATAGTCACAGATACTGGAAAAACTAAATAAAATAAAATCGTGAAAACTAGTTCTTTGACATTCCTGAGTTAGTCATGTGCAGTCTACCATAATGTAGAGCATGGCATAATCTTCTGGTACAGTTCTCTATTTTACTAATTGCTTCGCCATTGCAATTCAGTAGATTTCGTCAAGTTAGTATATCCGGTTCTAAGATTACATTAGTCAGTAGATTAAAGTCATTTGATAGAATTCTCCAGACGGATTCATCAATGACAATGTTACTAATAATAACTTTCAGTTCCTTCATAGACTGATAGATCCTTGCGATATGCATAGAGAGCATTGCATTTAATGAGAAAGTGAAGTGTGTCTTCATCTTCCAGTTGACAGAGAGGACAGGTCGCTCTAACTTCATTTTGGTTAAATTTGCTACGATTGTATTGGAGTATATATGACCTTGTTAGTAATCTAGCCTTAATTCCACCCCGGCACACATCTTATTATAAGATCACCCTAGCTTTTGAAGATGATGGGCCAAAGGCCCATCATCATCAAAAGTAATGGGCCATTATGCCGGGGTATGGGGCCCCCCGTCCCGAAAACGATTTTCAGCAATTTAAGCAATCCTAGAGGCAATAAACCTTGTAATTTAGAACCTTATTTCTAAAATCAGAATGAAAGAATCATATAACATTCTCATCTCAACATGGCATATATATACAACACGGGCACCTATACACAGTTTGTGATGAACAATATAAATTACAAAATGTATGTACTCTCATCTGTTAAAATTGTGAGAACTGGAGATTCATGGAGTTTTTGTTTGTTTTTTTTTTAAATATTTTCATCAATTACATCTGAAAGTGCAGTCAATAAATCAACTGCAGTATTGTATGAGATGTAGTCTGCTCTTTTGTTTACATTTAAAGAATCCAAATTTGGTGTTCCCACTGGAACCCACCTCCTTCAAAAATTTCATCATATTAGTGTATTTTGACAAAGCAATACCTTCTTGTGCAAGGAAATATACAGTTTATAGTGTAACTGTTATAGCACTTTCTTCCTTGTTACAAACCCTATTGACAGAAGTTGAAAGATTGGATCTTTCCTTTGGTGCTATGATGAAGGCTTTTTGGTGGTCAGCAGTAGCTGCATGCCTAGTGACTGTTGATGTTTTAAAATTATCACAACCAGCTGTCATAGTATTGTTTGCTCCAACGCTAATGCATTTACTGCAGTACATTGTGTTTTTATCTTTGTCGTATGTTAACTACGTGTATAAACTGGCCCAACGGGACTGAAACTTTCCTTGTTCCTTGCTTTCGCTGGCTTCGTCTGATACGTCATCATCGACCTCAATAGGCTCATTCGCCTCTGTGGTTGTACCTGTGTCCGTTTCATCTTCTGACCAAGCATTTTCCTTCTCTGACGTCGTGAAAAATTATATTTTCGGTTGTTTTTTTCAAATCTTGCCTTTTTGGGAGGCATTTTGTTGTCATTCGACAGTTTTCGACACGAGTATGAAAAACACCGAGAGTATCGGATGATTATATGACTGGTTTACTTTTTCGCCTGATTACGTTCGCGGGATGAAGCAAAAATTAATTACCAGTCGAAACAAAATAAGTATGCAGATCCCGGCTACCGGCGCACGATGTACAATTGTATGGGCCATACGTGACGGTAATGCGCTCTACTAACGCACACATCAATTTTTAATGGGCCATATCAAATTTTAGCGCGAATATGGCGCGATGGCGCGGCCCAAAGTGATCTCTGTAAATATGTTGTTTTGAACTGCGGTCCAGATTCTATGGACGTTTCCAATGGACAAGGTTGCGGTTTCACAGAAAGCTAAAGATGATTTTTGAGAACAGTCAGGGATGAGTTTCTGGTTCCAGAGACCAAATGAGGAAAAAGGGGTGTCCGGAATTCGAGTGCCTGTGGATCTACCTAGAACAAATTCGACGACATTTCAGCTTATATTGATAACTGCATACAAAAATATACACATTTTGCACAACTTACCCTTAAAAGTAAATAAAACACGTTTCCTGCAAAATAAAGGTTAAAACAAAAGTTTGCGGGATTCTGGAATAATTTACGGTAGAGAAATTTCCTTCATCAATATCCTTAAAAAACTTGAAACAATCCCAAGTCTGTTATTTACTTTAAAACGTTTTACTGATCATGTAACTGACGGGTGACACTAATGCCATGAAAATGTCCTGAGAAAACTATTTATCATTTTTATAATCTGGTGGATTTACTTCCAGTATAGAGTATATAAGATTTTAACATTTACTTTATGAAAAAAACAATTTATATGTGTATTCAGAAAAACTTTGTTGGGGGAATTTGTTCAATAGTTGTCTATTTTTTACTGATTTTTTTCACAAATTTTCAAGTTTGAGAAGCGGCAACGGCAGTCGGGGTCGTCATTCATGAACTGAAAGAGAATTATATATGCATTGTTCCTTTATAGTTTGGTAGCAACATTGGCTCTTTACAATATTTAAAGAATTTTAGAAAAAAATCTATTTTTAGTAACGATAGCAGCCATTTTTCATAAGCGACCAGGGTTAGCAACCATAAGTCTGCAAGTGGATCATATGTATGCATCATTTCCATAAAGTTTGGTGGCAACTGGCTTTTTACCAGATTAAAAAAAAAAAATGACAATAATTTTCTATTTTTTGTAACAGTGACGCCAGGGGTCTTCAATCAAAATTTTGAAAGAAGACCATATACAAAAAAATGTATGCATTCCTTCCATATGGTTTGATTGCATTTGACTCTTTACAGGATTTTAAAATAATTTTTTTAATGAATTTATTCACTAATTTTCTATTTATAGTAACGATGGTGGCCATGCTTGATGGGGGAAGGGGTCCTCAACCATAATTCTGAAAGAATATTGCATATGTATACAATTTAATTGCAATATACTCTAAAGGATTTTTCTGGATTTTTTAATTGATTTTTTTGCTGATTTTACCCCTATGTTCTATTTATAGACCTGGCGGCCATGATGGTTGGTCGGCAGGGTCATCGGACATAACTGTTAAAGGGAACCCCCTAAGGATGATTCAGACCAAGTTTGGTTTAAATTGGCCCAGTGGTTTCAGAGGAGAAGACTTTTGAAAAAAATTACAGACGGACCACGGAAGGACAACGGACGCCAAGTGATGGCAATAGCTCACACAGGTGAGCTAAAAACTTAATTTACACATTTCACCAAGATCGAGTTTAACAGCCGGTTTTCGTGAAATAAATGATGAATGTTGTAATACAAATTCCTTCTGTCTTGACCACGGTGTTATTATGCCATGTTTTTAAGATGTTTGTGTATTGCATGTGGTGCGTCTAAACACCGCATAGCCCGGGCGTAGTGCACTAAGAACTAATGTGAGCACTAAGTCCGTGATAGAGAGGTTGATTTGGCACCATAAATACGTAACCACTTGTATTTGAACATGCAAAAACAATTCTGAAATTTTCATGTCATTCTAAAGAACGATTTACGAATTATTAAGCATTTTCCTTGGAAATATTGACACACACCGTTAATTACGTTAATTACGAAACCAGTCGACCATAAACTTTGAATAAACAAACTTGTAAACCATTAATTAGTGTCAAATTTTACATCAGCTTACTGTGAAGTATGTATATATATGTTTTTACTAATATTTTGTAAAAATGTGTATATAAATTTACCGTAATTGTTATGTTTATTTGTGTAGTAAAAAGTGATAGAACAAAATCATATTTTATACATATTTTAATATCATATTACATGTATGTCATATCAAATGTACATATATAAATTAATTAATAAATTAACAACAAAACATTTGGTTATTTTCGTTATTTCACAAAAGAAGAATTTTAACAGTTAATATTTTGGCTGTGTGCAGCATGTCCACGGTCTTTGACGTTGATTAGGTTTCCTAGCGAGCTTTTCTGGTTTTTGGAATTTGGAACTCTTTACTGCTTGCAGAGATAAATTCAGATTGTTGAGATTTGCAATCATTCAATAGTTTGTTATACAATGATTCCTTCTGCTCCTTGGTTTTTGAAAACCAACATTGCTGTGATACTGAATGGCGTTTGTAACGTCCGAATAATTGATAGTTGCCGGTCCCATAAATTGCGCGTCTAAGATCAACAAAATGTACACGGACTACATCATTCAGAGATCTGACAAGTTCTGGTAATGGCTGATGTTTCCAGTCAACTGCTCTCTTAAAAACGTGATTCATAGACTCGCAGTTGTTGCTAGTCCATAGGTGTTCATGTTGAAGTTGTTTTTTGGGTTTGTTGACGTGTTCTAGGAGTCGGTTTTTCAAATATCTGGCAAATTCAGGATTCTCTGAGATAAGATTTTCTTACTTGTACTCAAATACGAAGGAGTCGTCTGCTGCAACAAGTCCGTTGCTTCCGAAAAGTTTTGAAATAATGTCCGACCTTTGTTTATCTTTAAATTTTGGAGAAAGCTCACCTATATTATTGAACATGATTTCTCTATTGTCAATGTATAATGGACAGTTAATTATAAAATGAAGTTAATCTTCAGTTTGATTTAAAGAACATTTCTCACATATTCTTTGAGATCGTTCTACGTAGGGTTTCTTATTTCAATCCCTTTCTATTTTTAGTTCATGGGCACTTATTTTCATTTGACATGATGCCCTTCTCAATCGAAAATTGTTAATAGATAGATATGTTTCCCGAGAAATTTTTTTTTTTTTTAATTTTGAAATAAGTATCAAGTTTTCCTTCTGGTTCTTTTGACTTTTTATTCCAATAATTTTAAAAAACTATGACATAATTTTTTTCTTACTGACCTTGCTAATTCATTCAACTTTGTTCCTGTATGTTGAATATTCAATTTTCGCAAGATAAATTTAATAGAGGACAACCAGCATTCTGTGTTGTCTGAAACCATGCTTTGATTAGCGATATATGCATCAGACAATAGTCCAGTTTCCATTTTGTCTACTCTAAACCAATATTTTAACATTGACAAGACAACAGAGAAATATAGAGGGTATCTGCCAAGTTCAGACAATGCGGCTAAGTTTGTGGACTCTTTATTGACACTCAAATTATATTTAAGGTATTTAAAATGAGATTTGTCTATACAATCATTGATATCAATTTGCTGCAATAAATATTCGTTTTCTTTTCTGCATGCTGCAGAACTGGTCTTAAACATCCCTATAAATTCTGAAAAGTTGAATTTGATTCTTGCTTCTACATATAAATGGAAAGTTCACAATGGGAAAATTGAAATCATCTCTTTTGTCATAGAGTTTCCTTCTTAACCACCCCTCACTGTCAATTTCGAGGTGTAGGTCAAGGTATGAAGGAGAACCTTAGTTTTAATACTGTAAATTCAGAAATTAATGCGATGTTTTTATCAATGCGAAAAATGCGACAGGATGAACATCGCAATAATTAAAAGTCACATTTTAATTTTTGCTATTAATATTCTATTACAACATGAATACCAATCGCATTAATTAATCTCGCATTATTGTCGGTTGTCGAAAATTCGCAATAATAAATTCACGCATTAATTTCTGAATTTACAGTAATACATGTAATTACATTATTTAGGAACTGTAAATTTCAAAAAACAAATATATATAATAAACCATGTCCGTGCCGAAACACTGACACTTAGTATTACGGGTTGTTGTTTTGTGTCCAGCACACGTTTTGACAATATGCTTGTCTTGCCTTTCTAGAAAGCGACTATACACATATACTCTTTATAACTGATATATATATATTGTGTTATTCTGTGCTTTAAGAAGAGTTTGAAGATACTAAAGGGATAATCAGAATACGTAGGTCGAAGAAGAACAGACAATACAATGGCCAAAAGAAACAGAACCAAAGGACAAACAATGATCTACAAAATATTACACAGAAAGCTAAAGATCAAGCAACATGTACCCCACTAAAAACCGGGTGTGAACTCATGTGCTCCGGAAGGGTTTTTGTTTCATCTTCTAAGAAAATTTAATTTATTAAATTATAGTTTATATACAACACAATGTATCTGTCTATGATTATCATTTTGACAGATTTCCACTTACTGCTAGCAGAATCTATTTTAAGAACAGAGGACTCAAAAAATGTTATCTTATCAATTTGAGGAATGCTCTCCTAGAGGGGGATATCAGTATTGAAATTACTCAGTTTTATCAATTTGAGGAATGCTCTCCTAGAGGGGGATATCAGTATTGAAATTATATCTGGAATCAGTCACAGTGGACATTTTTATCAGATGCATTTATAAACAATTAGCTATCCCACCCACCGTCCCCATCTACACCTTTGGGGGGGGATAATTTTGCTTATATTACTATTAAAGATCTGATTTATTTTCAATTGTTATGTCTTCAACTAAGTGTATGTAGATTATAACTCCAGCTAGATTTTTACATTAAGAATCCTTAAAATTCTATTGTGTATAATTAAGGTTCATTATGTACTTCAGTACCGAGTTCAAGATCAGGAGATTGTATATAGTTTATTTTATTATGATGACAGTATTTAAACAGTTTGAATTTCTCAAGAATTATGATAAGTCATTAGTTGTAAAATGTCATTAACAGTCAGTAGATGTGTGTACAAAATGGACTGAAGTACATATACAGTGTATATGCACTGGTATGATTATTATGTCTTTTGCGTTGCAGAACATTACTTTGTTATTATTTCTCTTTAGTAGTCATTTAGTTTAAATATATAATCAGTATATACTAAGTTTACTCTCAGGTTTTATGGGCTACTCATTAGACAGGTAGGAGAAATGGACATTCACTCTTCATTTTATGCATTGGTTCAAGGCCTTTATAATTCGAGGGGAATTATACTCCCCCAATTCAATAATACATCAGATAGGTTAATTTGGTAGGTTCATTAGGATTTGTTATTAAGATATAATCCTGCCGGGATCTCCCCAGGATCAGTTTGGTATTTTTATGTATTATGTTTACTCCGCTGGATAATCATGCCGGGATCTCCCCAGGATCAGTTGGGTATTTTAATGTATTATGTTTACTCCGCTGGGATCTCCCCGGAGTATCCTAGGCCTGCCGGGATCTCCCCAGGCTCATTCATTTTCTTTAATATAATCCTGCCGGGATCTCCCCAGGATCAGCTTGGTATTTTAATGTACATGTATTATGCTTACTCCGCTGGGATCTCCCCGGAATCTCCTAGGCCTGCCGGGATCTCCCCAGGCTCATTCATTTTCTTTAATCTACGTAGTTTCACACCTGCCGGGATCTCCCCAGGTGACCACTTCAAACTGTTTTAAGGTCTAGCTGCAGGGATCTCCCCAGCGTCGTAAGGTAATTTATGTTTAACTTTTTGTACAAATATTCATAAATTCATATTTGCTAATTGTTTAAGGGATTTTAATTATAATTTTCAAAGTTGATGAAATAAAAATTTTTAGTGAATGAGTAGCCCCAAGAAAGCCAAAAATGTAGTGTATTTTTGTCATATACATAATGTAGTAGGAGCTTTAGTAGTGTGTATTGAGTAAATTGTTGTTTAAAGTAGTTATAGTAGGCTTAGCAATAAAAGTTTTTCCTTTACATGTGTTGTGTATAAAATATAGTATATACATGTACATGTAATAATTTTTTTTATGATTTATTCCTCTATGTTTTTATCAAAAAGACAATTATTTTATTATCAAACAAGAAATGTGTGCATCATAAAATACGCCCGTCTATATAAATAGTGTTTTCCCTTTCTACAGGGGAATCATGTGGCCAAGTTTGATCAAGATTCAATATACAGAACTAAAGTTATTGTGCGGAAACGATCCTGTCGTTATAAATTCTATTTATAGTAACTGTGACCTTGAGTTTTGACCTAATGACCCCACAATAAATAAGGCTATTCCCTTTTTACAGGGGAATCATGTGGACAAGTTTGGTAAAGATCCAATATACAGAACTAAAGTTATCGTGTGGAAACGACCCTGTTGTCAAAAATTATATTCATAGTAACGGTGACCTTGACCTTGACCTTGACCCCAAAATAAATAGGGTTCTTCCCCTTTCACATGGGAATCATGTGGCCAAGTTTGGTAAAGATCTAATGTACAAAACTAAAGATATCGTGCGGAAACCTGTGTGGACGCCCGCCCGCCATACCAATCACATAATACGGCCCGTCTCGAGACGGGCGTATGAAAATGATTGATACTGACAGCCAAAAACTAATACCGACGCAACACATACTTACGATATTATATTGAACACAGACACTGTATCAATATTAATTCCATAATCAATCATAAACAAAAAATCGTGAACGTAAAATTTTCCATAAAAAAAGGAAAACAATTCGGTTTATTATTTTCGTGAACGGATTTCGCTATGCAGTTGCGATATTGTTGAACGCAGGACCAATTTAATGATTTCTACCTCACAGGGCTTATTGAATTTGCAGGCAACTATACCATCGGCAATATCCAGGTTTGTTATGCTGCTGCTCTGCCAGTTTCCATCGATGAGCGTTCATGATTCTGCTGTCCGCACCAAATATTTATATTTGAAATTCTTATGAAAGGAAATAAATGAAAAAGCTAAATGCATATTAATATGCTGCTTTATTGTGGAGGCCAATAACTGACATGAGAAGTTTGCGGAGCCCGTTTTCTGACATAATTTTTATTTTTATTTTGCTTAGATATTTTTTTAATTTAGTTTATGCGAAATATTATTTCGCATAACGTCATAAAATATTTATCATGTCAGTTAACGGGCTCCGTACTTCATTGTTACTCATCAAAAAAGAATAAATTCTAATTAAGAAAGAAGCGTCTTTTAATTTCATAACACAAAAATGTATTAATGTTTTAAAAAGAAGCCATCATAAAGAAAAATAATTAAAAAGTTGGCATGCGGTGAAATATTTATCCAATTACGAATTATACCTCAAAAGACGGCATTGTCATAATTTGGTCTTAATTTTTGGTACTATGATTTGCTTTGCAAAGTTTTGACCCTTTTATCTCAGACATCAGCAATGTTACATATCTGGCATGCATCCGGGATATGTACAACGAAAGAAGAACACAGGATTATCCTGTTCTTTGTATTTGATCTCGATCTACTTTGATTATTTATTAGGTTTAAATAAAATACCTTGTCTCTTGTATGAATAATTATTGATATACACGACTATATGGTTTACAAGAATACTTGGCTCTATTTTAAGTTTGTCTTATCATTTGTTCTGTCAAGTACGCACATGTATAGTATAAATTGTAATATCATACCACTGGTTTTTTTCAATTGAATTCAAAGCTATTGTCAATTAAATTACGGGATAGATATTCGCGAACTTGGAAGATATCCAATTGAGATAGATATGAAGGTTAGAATGATTTCATATTGGGCTAAATTAATAATTGGTAAAGAAATGAAATTGTCAGCTTTAATATATAATCTGTGTTATAAAATGTCTCATGAATATGAATTAGAATGCAAATGGTTAAAATTTGTACAAAATATTTTGAATGAATGTGGCATGCCATATATCTGGAACACACAGACATTCATTAATTCTAATTGGATTGTAAATGCGGTTAATCTCAGTTTAAAAGATAAATTCAAACAGTCATGGCACACATCAATCCAAAATTCACCAAAAACTCTTATTTATAGATGTATCAAGGAAACATTCGAATTTGAAAAATATTTAGAAATTCTGGATAACAAATGCTTATTAGACTTTTTCAAGTTTCGAACTAGCAACCATAGGATTCCAATTGAGTGTGGCAGATGGCAAAACAGAAGATTGTGTAAATTATGTCAAAAACAGGAAATTGGTGATTAATTTCACTGTATTATGGAATGTCCATTTTTTAAATGTGAAAGACAACTTCTAATAAATCAGAAATATTTTCAGAACCCGAAAATGATAAAGTTCAAAACTTTAATGACTTCCAAAAATAGAAAAGAGCTTACTAACATGTGTAAACTAATTAAAGAGTTTAATAAAGGTGTGTGTGCTCCAGGCTAGAATTTCATATTTATTATGTAAATATTGTAAATACTGTTTCATGACTTTGTACATCTCTATTCCTTATTCTAACTTGCAATGGTTTATGAGAATAGAGATATAGTCCGATCTCTGGTTGGATCACAGCAAACATTATACAATTTGTCTTTTTATTTCTCGGCTAAGCATATGGTACTTAGGAGTGATCGCATATTAGTTAGGTTTACAGGCTTTTGGCATTTGCTCGTTTCAATTGATTAATGTTTGCATTAAAAACTAGAGGCTCACAGGAGCCTGTAATCGCTCACCTGGTTTTTAATTTGACATCTACAGTTAATAAAAAATGGGATGTAACACATAATTTTGACAGTGGGCCACCCAAAGATAATTTCAACTCAAATTTCTGAGCAAAAGATTTAGATGTGATTTTTATCTCATGATATTCCTAAACGGAATAAACTGGCTGAAAAAATCTCACAGAAAAACCCGGAATATATGTTAAACTACTCATTGCCATGTAGCTGCAATTAAAAGTTGAGCTCATTTTGACTTATACTAAAGCAGCAATGGACAATTGAAGAAATTTCTATTTTTAGCAACAGCAGTCTTCTTGAATGTTGGGAAGAGGTGTCGGACATAATTTTGAAATGGGACCACCCAAGGACTATCCCTGCCAAATTTGGTTCAATTCGGATCGAAGGTTTCAGAGAAAAAGATTTAAATGTGATCTTTTACCAAAATATGCCTAATTTGCATAATCGGTATAAATCGGCTGAAAGAAAAATTCACAGAAAAACATGGAATATATGTTAAACTACTCCTTGCCATGTAGCTGCAGTTAAAAATTGAGCTCATTTTAACTTATACTAAAGCAGCAATGGACCATTAAAGAAATTTCTATTTTTAGTAACATCAGCCATCTTGAATGGAAGGCGGGGCTGCCGGACATAATTTTGAAAGGGACCCACCCAGGGACCATTTCTGCCAGGTTTGGTTTAATTTGGTTCAGCGGTTTCAGAGGAGAATATTCAAATGTGATCTTTTATCAAAATATGCCTAATTTGCATAATCGGTATAAATCGATTGAAAGACAAATTTTACAGAAAAACTCGGAATACAACAAAATGTGTATGATAAACTACTCCTTGCCATGTAGTTGCAGTTAAAATTTGAGTTAATTTTGACTTATACTAAAGCAGCAATGGACAATTAAAATTTCATCCTCCTTTTTTATTTTTAGCTTGGCGGCCATCTTGGTTGGAAGTCGGGATCACCGGACACAATTTTGAAAGGGGACTACACAAGGACCATCCAAGCCAGGTTTGGTTTAATTTGGTTCAGCGGTTTCAGGGGAGAAGATCTAAATGTGATCTTTTATTAAAATATGCCTAATCGGTATAAATCGGTTGAAAGAAAAATTTCACAGAAAACCCCGGAATATATGTTAAACTACTCCTTGCCATATAGCTGCTGTTAAAATTTGAGCTCATTTTGACCTGTATTAAAGCAGCAATGGACAATTAAAGCTTCATCTCAGCTTTTTTCTATTTTTAGCTTGGCGGTCATCTTGGTTGAAAGTCGGGATCACCGGACACAATTTTGGAAGGAGGTCATCCAATGACCATTCCAGCAAAGTTTGGTCTAAATTGGCTCAGTGGTTTCTGAGGAGAAGATTAAAATGTGAAAAGTTTACGACAGACGACGACGACAGACGACGGACGACGGACAAGTGACGAAACCTTGTTGCAAAAGCTCACATGGCCTTTGGCCAGGTTTTTTGAGATAAAAATGCAGATAGCAATTCTTCTCTTCAAAATGGGCGTACGATTTACTACGAGTACCTACCACCACTCTTAACTTTGCGATCACTTTTTATCGGAAGTCATAAATCCTATTTATTAGTGAAACGGTCATAACTCTTAAGAGTGCATTTACGTCTACGTTTCCGACTTACAACCTTCAGTGAAACGATCGCCAGTTCTTTAAAAGAAAGAAAGAAAAGCAAATTGTAAATCTCAAAACATGCACCTGTTTGTGTGATAATTTACACACTTCAGACGTTCGTTTGGCACTTCTTATCCATACTTACCTAATGTTGCAAAAATAAAAAGCCGACTCGATATGATTTTCTCTCGATTTCCATCAGTAAATAAATTATTTATTTTCTCCCAACAATCTAAATAACTAATAGTCGAAAAATAAAATAATTTAAGATGTTGGGAAACCGACAAAAATGGAAAAATTAGAGAAATGATGGGGAAAATAAATATTTGCGCTTTGGGAAGCTGACGGGTCCCTATTTGTTTACCAGTTATCAATTTGCAAAGTTCAAGGATCAAATTAATATTGGTCCTGGTTAGTAGGTAATAAGTGTGAACGGCATGTGCCCATCAAATGTTATTATTTATCAGAATGAAACCAAATTTGAAATATATTGTAATGATAAAACAGAAAGCCACCATATCACCGAAATAGTGTTGAAAGTGGCGATAAACACCATAACCTCTAAAGATCAGGCAGATCGTGATCGCCATAAAGTAAGCTTCTTATTAATTAGGGCGACATTATAAATTGGTATTAAAAATAAGTGACACAGACAGGATTTCATTGTCATGTTCGTGGAGTTGGATATTGATAAATTGACCAGCATGTCAGGCCCCTATAATTCTAGAATGTAGGACAGAAAGTCACAGGACAAAAAGTCACAGACAAAAAGTCACGGACGAAAAGTCACAGGGCAAAAAGTCACGGACGAAAAGTCACAGGACAAAAAGTCACAGTTTAAATTTTGTATTTTGACAAAACATATAGGACAAAAAGTCAGGACAAAAAGTCACAACATAAAATCTTGCATAGGAGCTTATCACTAGGACCGGCAACAAGTCACAATGAACAATTGTGTAAGATGACTGGTCCTATGTATTACAAGTAACTATAGGACAAAAAAGTCACAATTCAATGTTATGCTCATTTTTGCTTTCAAATTATATTCATACTTAATTAACAGCAAAAAGAACCAGATACTATATCTCGGTCTGTTTTAAGGACAATGCATAGCAAAATGAAACTGTTCAGTTGTAATCTTAAACCTGGAGTCAATAAAATACCTCTTACAATGAGCAAATCTGGATGACAGGAATTGCCCACAATGATACAAACATGAAAATAAGACATCAACATACGACAAAATGTGTACATTGCTAGATATTCATGAACAACATATCTGAACTTAGAATGTCATGGATATTGGGAAGTATTACCAAATTATGCATACATGTATCAGTGTATACATATTGTGACTTTCTGTCCTACCTACATACCGTACATGAATCTAGGTGTATGCATATTGTGACTTTTTGTCCTACCTACATACATGTTAAGCAAAAATATAAGTTGTGACTTTTTGTCCGCCAGGGTAAAAAATATAGATTGTGACTTTTTGTCCGCCAGGTTAAAACATATAGATTGTGACTTTTTGTCCTGTCACTTTCTGTCCGTTTACCTAATTCTACACATGAAATGGAGTTTGTAACAGTATAATAAGGACTATTTTAGCCCAAGTACAGTGTGCAGAAATACATTTTGAATTGTGGAAATCAAGTCTTATAGGAAGAAAACTGGGTACTGTCGAAGGCTCCCAAGACTCAATCCCACTAAATATTTCATTGCTGCCCAGCTCTACATACTTGTGACAGTCAAAAAGTAAAAACAGCTGTGGTTCAAGTTTATTATACACAAGGCCATAAAATTGTCAATACATTTCCTGTATCATTACACAGGTATGTATACTATCAGTTCAGTATTGGGACAGTTCTTTGCTAAGCAGCAGTCAAATTCAACTATTTGGATATTCATTATTTGAAAACATTTCGGGAGGGAAGAATGATGGACGGGTGGACTAATTTGGCAACGACTGGATATGGACCGTTTTCTATTACAAGCAGGAATCAAATTCAGCTTTTCAGAATTTATTTTAATATTCGATCTCGTTTTTGGTTTTTGTTGTTCTGGACAACAATCGAGACAAAATAAGGAAATAAAATCTTACTATTAACTGACATTTGATTTTTTTTAAATGAAAAACGGCAGTATTGGAACAGTTCTCTCGCGTAAGCTGCAGTCAAATTCAACTATTGAAAATTCATCATTTGAAAACATTTCGGATGGGAAGAATGATGGTAGGGCCGACTAATCATTGGTGACGACAGGATAGGGACCGTTTTCTAGTGCAAGAAGGAATAATGAGTAATGAATTTAAGTTAATTATACACAAGACCATAGAAATGACAGAACCCCCCCCCCCGCAGTGTGATCATTGCCTGTATCATTCCACAGGTTTACTATCAGTTCACACACTTTTTGAATAAAATAACTCTATCACTAAAAAGCAAACTGAAGAAAGATAAATATATATATACATGTATATATAACTAGAGGCTCCCAGGAGCCGGTATAGCTCACCTGGGTATAATAACAACATCAGTCTATAAAACTTGATAAAGAATAACAAATGTAACCCTCGTCATTGCAGACCCCCTCTCCAAAAAAATTTGGGCAGGGGTTCCCCCTTTAATGTATTTTATCAACATTACTGTAAAAAAAACCCATAAATTTCAATGATTCTCAAACTTTAGCTTTTGCTACTTAACATTTTGTAATAGAGTTGCTTCCCTGTGATTATTTGAGTAACCAAAAGCAGTGAAAGTAAAACAAAATGCCTTTCAAGAGGAATAATTCTTCACACAGTTGAACATTTTCAACTGTGGAAATTGTTTGTAGATCTTGACATGTTGAACATTTTTGCAGTTTAAAATTGACATCTTTCTCTTATACTTTTTGAAATAAAGGATGAAAGGTATTCAAATTTTAAAAATTTGATGAAAAAAGAGCAAAAACTCCAAGATGGGTAATCAGATTTACTTCAAAATTGCAGGGTAGGTAGATCGTGACATGCTGTACATGTTTGCAGTTTAAACGTAACATCTTTCTCTTATAGGTTTTGAAATAAAGGACGAAAAGTACAAAACATGCCTAATTTGCATAATCTGTATAAGTTGGTTGAAAGAAAAATTTCACAGAAAAACCCGGAATATATGCCATGTAGCTGCAGTTAACATTTGAGCTCATTTTGACTTATACTAAAGCTGCAATGGACAATTGAAATTTCATCCCCCTCTTTTCGATTTTTAGCTTGGCGGCCATCTTGGTTTGAAGTTGGAATCGCTGGACATAAATTTGGAAGGGGGCTATCCAATGACCATTCCACCAAAGTTTGGTTACAATTGGCTCAGTAGTTTCTGAGGAGAAGATTAAAATGTAAATGTTGACGGACGGACGGACGACGGACGACTGACGAAAGACGACGGACGAAAAGTGATGGATCAGGTGAGCTAAACACACACACACATGCACATGTACACAAACAAGTTAACAATTAACTTATAAAAGAAATAGTTTTGTTAGTGAAAACAGTTGTTAATAAACGTAATACAGCAATAATAATAAAGTTTAATTAAAACATAAATGATAAAAACTTCACAGAAAATAATAAAAAATAACTTATGGAAAGTAAAAAAAAAAAAATTAACACAAAACAAGCGATTTTATATTATGATACCTTTTCTTGAAAGAAATACATATAAATATACAAAAATTTTCAGAAATGTCGATATATTCTTGTTTTGTCATTTTCTTTATTCTGAAAAAAACAAAGTATCCATCGAAATTTCTTACTCTACTTTTGTTGCAGGGCGAGTGTAGGAAACAGACTTGTATCTCCAAATTAATGTGACAGACGGACGGATCATTTATAAACTAAAATTTTCAGAAATGTCGATATATATACTTGCTTTGTCATTTTGTTTTTTTTCTGGAAAAACAAAGTATCTATCGAAATTTCTCATATACTGGTATCATATTTAGGGATGGTTAACATACCCAGGCCCCCTGAAAAATAATCAACCATATGCAATGTGTTTTTTTTAGGCTCTACTCATTTCGATTCATGAATGCGAACTTTGACAATTAAATCAGTCAAATATTTTCAGACTCATCCCATTCTCAAATGAGACTGGTTTTACTCAGAGCTCTGAGTATTACTATTGGATGTTTGGATTTCTTTAAAATGTAATAGTTCTTTTTATAATAATAATTCATAGAACTATTCGTCGAAAGTTTGAAATATTGCGAAGTCAATTAAAGGGGCGGTTTATAAATAAATGCGTGTATATGTATAAGGTTTTAATTACTAGAAAA
>MJUT01008203.1:145948-162839 GCA_002080005.1 Gigantidas platifrons
TCCAAGATGGGTAATCAGATTTACTTCAAAATTGCAGGGTAGGTAGATCGTGACATGCTGAACATGTTTGCAGTTTAAACGTAAGATCTTTCTCTTATAGTTTTTGAAATAATGTTACAAAACATGCCTAATTTGCATAATCTGTATAAGTCGGTTGAAAGAAAAATGTCATAGAAAAACCCGGAATATATGTCAAACGAAGCATTGCCATGTAGCTGCAGTTAAAAGTTGAGCTCATTTTGACTTATACTAAAGCTGCAATGAACAATTGAAATTTCATCCCCCTCTTTTCGATTTTTAGCTTGGTGGCCATCTTGGTTTGAAGTTGGGATCGCTGGACACAGTTTTGGAAGGGGGCTATCCAATGACCATTCCACCAAAGTTTGGTTACAATTGGCTCAGTAGTTTCTGAGGAGAAGATTAAAATGTGAAATGTTGACGGACGGACGAACGACGGACGAAAAGTGATGGATCAGGTGAGCTAAAAACACACACACATGCACATGCACACAACCAAGTTAACAATTAACTTATAAAAGAAATAGTTTTGTTAGTGAAAACACTTGTTAATAAACGTAATACAGCAATAATAATAAAGTTTAATTAAAACATAATTGATCAAAAACTTCACAGAAAATAATAAAAAATAACTTATGGAAAGTAAAAAAAAAAAAATAGCACAAAACAAACGATTTTATATTTTGATACCTTTTCTTGAAAGAAATACATATAAATATACAACAATTTTCAGAAATGTCGATATATTCTTGTTTTGTCATTTTCTTTATTCTGGAAAAACAAAGTATCTATCGAAATTTCTTATTCTACTTTTGTTGCAGGGCGAGTTAGGAAACAGACTTGTATCTTCAAATTAATGTGACAGACGGACGGATCATTTATAAACTAAAATTTTCAGAAATGTCGATATATATACTTGCTTTGTCATTTTTAATTTTTTTTTGGAAAAACAAAGTATCTATCGAAATTTCTCATATACTGGTATCATATTTAAGGATGGTTAACATACCCAGGTCCCCTGAAAAATAATCAAGCATATGCAATGTGTTTTTTTTATGTTCTACTCATTTCGATTCATGAATGCGAACTTTGACAATTAAATCAGTCAAATATTTTCAGACTCATCCCATTCTCAAATGAGACTGGTATTACTGAGAGCTCTGAGTATTACTATTGGATGTTTAGATTTCTTTAAAATTTGATAGTTCTTTTTATAATAATAATTCATAGAACTATTCGTCGAAAGTTTGAAATATTGCGAAGTCAATTAAAGGAGCGGCTTATAAATAAATGCGTGTATATGTATAAGGTTTTAATTACTAGAAAACAATTTTGAATAGAAATTAAAGGGACAATAAAGAAAAAACATCGACATTTTTCATTAATCGATAACTTTAAATCACAACTTTTTATTTTGTATTAACATGTAAGGTGGTACTTTTTTGCAAAAAAAAAGGAATTAATATAACTCTTTCTCAAATGATACCGGTATTACTACTGAATGTTTGGATCTTTAACAAGCAATTACATAACGAATAGAACTTTTTGAACGACAGTTTAAATATTGCAAAACTAACAAAAGGAGCGCTGTAAATTTTGTTTATAAATACATGTATAAGGTTTGAATTACTAGGAAAGAAATTTTGATTAATGAATAAATAACTCGAAATATAATGAATTATGTACAAAAAGATCATGTGACTCTTTCAGTGACTTTCCTCTTATTACTGAAATTAACGTATTTGTAATTTTTATGAAAATTACATGTTTTATTCATTATAAATTTTGAAAAATTATGACAATTGTGACATCTAGAAGAAAAATAATATACCTCCTGAAGTCTTTGCTGAGATAAAGCAAGATCGAATGCACCGGTGCACAGGACCTCCAAGGTCCCCAGACCATTAGACAGATGTTAAAAATTTAATTCGCTATTATCCAATATATCGTTAATACGAAGCAATGCGACCAAAATTTTCCGTTTTAGATTTCATATGTTTTGTGAGAAAATGCAAATATAACATAGTTTGAGTAAATTTTTTTAAAGTTTTTTGAAATAACAACTTTACAAATATAAAACGGTTCTTAAAACAAACAAGTCACAAAATTTGATTGCAACAACTATTACATCTGATTCTGCGTGTCTTGAAATAAATTTCATAAAAATCTGCCCAGAGATAGCTTTAAAATAAATTTTTTTAAATGTGGTTTTATATGAAATATATAGTAAAGAATCCATGTACTGTATGCATGGTATTATAATTATTTTCGCCTTTGTGATGGACTTTAATTAGTTTTAGTAATGATATAACAACTGGTACTAATGAATACGATAGCTTCTTATTTGTTCAACAATATGACTCCGGAAAAGATCAAAAGAAACTAACGGGTGTATATTGTACTGGTTGATTGCTCCTGACAAGGTGATAATTATAATATACAACTATATGGCGTGTGTTGATGAAAAAGACGTCTAACTCCCTTATCACATAGAATAAAAACCACGTTTTTTTAAATACAATGTTTATACTTAATTTTATATTATCTTTCATTTAAAACGTCCTTTGTGCTATTTGCACCACTCTAACATGTCCTTGGTGCAGTTTGTAGGTCCTTAGTGCACTAAGGAGGTCCTTTGCGGTATTTCTACACACGGGTAATTAATAACACCGTGGTCAAGACAGAAGGAATTTTTAATACAACATTCATCATTTAATTCATGAATATATATACCGCCTGTTTAACTCGATCTTGGTGAAATGTGTAAATAACGTTTTTATTTTTTGTCAGCCGTGAATACTTGATTGCATATATTCATTAATACATGTACAGACTCGATCTTTGGCGAAATATTTCAGTTATATTATTGCGGTCAGTTTTATTGGTGGATGAAACCGGAAGACCCAGAGGAAACCACCGACCTGTCACAAGTCACTGACAAAGTTTATCATATAATGTTGTACACCTCGTCCTGATCGAGATTCATCAAACTCACAACATCAGTGGTGATAGGCATTGATTGCATAGGAAGTTGTAAGTCCAACTACCATACGATCACGACCACCTCGGCCCTTGTGGGGAATACGGGTGGTGTTATTCCGTATATAGCTGTCGAAGGAAAAGAAAATGCATTGCCTCTCCCCCTTCATGGGTATCAATGATGCAACATTTTGATTATTTAGCATGGTCGTAGCAAACGGTTGTGAATCAAATTATTGGATTACTATGGGTTAAATGTCTATATCAAATTCACATTCTAGCAAAATAATCAATAATGACCACTGGAAGTCTGTTGAAAAAAGCTTTAATCATCATTTTATAGGTTAAAAAAAGAGTCTTTTTTCTCTAAAACATTTACAAGAATTCAAGAATTTTATTAATTTTTTTTTTTGATAATGTTAACCAAATGATTACAAATATTTTAAGCATGCTCACTTTTTAATCTAATTGTGCTGACAAGCTGAATAACTGATTTACGTCAAGAAATAAGTCGATGTTGTTTTCCACGAACACCTGAATGGGATAACCGTAAACAAAAACAACTGGATCATGAAGGTAATTCTTAAGTCGTAATATAAAGAACAACATAGTTTAAAAAATTGTATATATATATATATATCTTTTTTAAAACTACTATAAAAGGTATGATTTAAATGTTTGGCTTACGACGTATGAATCAAAAATAGATTGGTGTAGATTTCACAACTTAATTGATTATACTTCATGTATGTAAGCTGTAATTTGATTGGATAAGACGAGGGTAACATTTTGCTCTGACACATGGCTCAGCCGGTAACAATTTTGGTACTGTCACCCTCTCATTTAGAGCCTCAATTATGAATCAATTGTGCGCTTGAAAGTGAAGCGATTTCAAATATATATATATATTTAGGTCTATATGTTTTATCATGTTTCAATATTATTATTCAAATTTTTAAATGTTGAAATTTTATGAAAACTTTGAAATTGTTTACACTTTTTGAAAAATTTTTAATTTTGAAATTTTTTGGAAATTTGAAATTCTTTTGAAATTTTGAAATGTTTTGAAAATTTTGAATTTTTAAAAAAGAAATTTTATTTTATAATTTGAAAATTTTTAGATTGATTGATTGATTGATTTTTGGTGTTTAACGCCACTTTCAACAATATTTTAGCTATATCATGGCGACCAGTTTTAGTGGCAGAGAACCACCGAACATGGGCAAGCAACTGGTAAACTTTATCACTTGCGGCTGCGAGTCGAGTGCACCTTTTTTTGTAATTTACAAAGCCTGGCGCGAAACCACGCCGTATTGGTGATAGGCTTGTATGAGTTGTTAGATCCAGCGACCTTACTCATTGAGCTACCCGGGCCCCTAAATTTTTAGAATAATTTAATAAGCATTAATAGACTGAATATGAAATGAAACATTAAAATGGAAAAAAAAACATCATTGCAAACGAGAAAGTAAAAACATTCAGCATAATAAATTAAATAACATATAGTTGAGAGGGTGATAGATCAGATTGTTACCCTCTCAACTATATGTTATTTACATAATGTCATAGGTTACAAAGGGATATTACTTAGATCTAATGAATACTGGTGAAGAGTCCCAGAGCTAAGATCAGAATTGCAATCCGTTTCCCCAGGATTGCGATTAGTAGCAACGCTCCCGATGGTGTTTATTGGAAGTGTAAAGGGGGGAGGGGTGTCAGGTTATTATACAGAATCATATATTTAGAGAGCACCAATCGCCCTGCACATCTCCTACCTTGTTATAGTTAAGAAGAAAAGAATGAATGAATTGTTGCCGTTACGGGAGACTCAATGTTTCGTCCCACAACAAATCTTCATACTTTTCGAGTCGCTATCCCGTCTTGCAAATCTCTCCCTCATTTCTAGATATAATTTTGAGATATATGTAAACTTGTTATTGTCCTTAATATACCTGCAATACTGCTCCTGGACGCTAAGCAATAATAAGTCAATCAATCAATCGCTAATCTAGGAAGATAACAACTGATAACTGGTATATATAAAATAAAATCACACAAATACTACATCGTAAGAACAATTTAGAAATCGATGAAACAGAGACAAAACTGATATTTCTACATCTTATGTATGTAATGTCATATAGGGAATTCAGTCAGATCAAAACTCATATTTGAGCTGGATTGTACAGGACCCCCCTCCCCCTTCCCCCCAGAATTACAGTCTGAACTTTTTTCAGAAATTGGAGTCGGGTGTAATTGATACAACATTCACTGTCCTCTTCTATTGAAATATAAGCTTCAAACACTGACATGTCTATTTTTGCTTCTGGATATTAACAGACGCCCACCCCTATTTTTGTATCTGTAGAACCAGTTTTACTGTGACACTACGTTATAAACAAGATATTGTTCCCATCACATAAAGAACAATTATGCTTTGTATAGGACACGATGTAAGATGTTCGTGTAGACAGATATGTTATGTTTAGTGGTATCAGGTATTTTTTGGAATGTATGATAAGTTTTCCATATGTGGAAGAGTCAATTTTGACAGTTTTGTAAATAATTTAATTTTTAGGAATTTTAATCTTTACTATGTTCATAAAATATATTTGTGTCAATAAAATATGTTCATATAATTACTTTCATAACTTTTTCATCTAATTATAATATTTAAAACCTCTTAGTAATAAAATTAATAAGGTCTACAACTTTGTGTTATGTTTTGTATTCTAATTAGGGTTATGACCTAAGTTTACAAAGGTGACCCTGATATGTATCTGTTCTTTGCATATTTGATTAGTTAAGGTCAGTTTGACCAGTTATTTCATTTCATTGTTTATTTTAATCACCTGAAATTTTGAGGCATTCTATTACTTTTCATATCTTTGAAGGCAGACATATTGACAACTGCTATGCATATTCTTTTGGACCCATTTTTGATTATTATTTGAAACAGCTTGAACTGATATATTTCTATTTGGCACCACTAACATTCATTAATAAATTTATACTAAACTAACTAATTGTCTATAATGAGATTGAGTTAATTGATTGATTGACTGATTCATACATATGAAATGCTATTAAAATGTGATAAACGTATTTTAACATATTAAATGCTATTGAAATGCTAAAGGTTAAATGAAATAATATTTTAAGCTATTAAATATGAATTTAATATGATAATAATACTACTTTTACCATTATAATATTAAAAAGGTGAGTTATTAACAATTATATGTGTAATCTGTGTTTTTGTGTAATTGTGCATATTTTAGCACAATAGTTATAAAACCTAATTTTATATTTAGGTTGCCATGATATGATACTGAATGAACAGCATGATATTGTGATCTTGAGGTATATCCTGTATTCCAAGACCTTTGCACCCCAGTGTGAGGTAAATATAATTGTTTTTATTGTTTTGCTTATTGATGGTAGTTTTGCTACTTTTTATTTTACTTATTACAATGTTTAGCTTATGCTTATCTTTGCTTCGCCTATGCTTATTTTTTGTTATTGTTTTGCTTAGTATTATAATGCTTAGTTTATTCTTATTTTTGCTATTATTTTGTTTGGTTCATGTGAAGCTGTTTTTTAGATGTAATACATTTTTGTGTACCACTTGTTTAATATTACTATTAGTAAATGTCCATGAGAACCATGAACAGAGTATATATAATTCATTTATAGAGAATGAATATTTTGTTATAGTAATAAAATAGTAACTTGTCATAATTGTAATTTACTTTATTTTAAATAGTCCACTGTTAGCATACATAAACTATCAAGAGTTATCTTTCTTGATCCATTATTTATAAAATTTACATTGTCATTACAGGGTCTATTTTATTTGGAATTATTCCAACTGCAATAAATGCTAGAAACTCACTACGTCTTGGTTATATATCATTCCACCGAGAATTGACCCGAGGACACATATCTTCGTTTCATACCTACGCATTGCATGTGATATGTGGTCACGTAAGGCATTGGGTGTATATATATTCATAGCATAAATAAGTTTTAAAGTAAACGTTAACGGACATCGAAGGGGAAATCAGGTATAGCAGGGATTATTTTATTTAGTTATTTAACTGATTTCAGCTACTTTCCTCTGAAAATTGTTTTCTAAAAGTTGCTGGACATGATCAGAACAGGTCAAAAATGGCAATTTTGAAGAGGGTGTACATGGTTTCAGCTATGTTTCATTGATTTCAGTTATTTTAATTTCTAACCAGGATCACCCCTGCATAGACAATTCAAATCCACAGTCAACATCGGTCATCAAAACACAGAACGTGGACAAACAAATAATCAACAAAACACAGAAAATTAAAAGTACATCTACAATGACTTCACCAAATACCCTATATTGTGTAAATAGATTGGACCTCCAGTAAACATACTTCCTCGCTAACTCAAACCATTAATATGGTTAGTTTTTACAATACGCTTTGATGTATCGAATCAACGTTAGAGAAACACGAAGGGGCAACCAAGAATGGACAATCGAGAGAAACTAGCAACATTAAGCACACAAGACACAGAACGATGGTTAGAGAAAACCGAAGGGGCAACCACGAAAGGACAATCGAGAGAAACTGGCAACATTGGGCACACAAGACTCAGGACAAAAGATAGAGAAAACCGAAGGAGCAACCAAGAATGGACAATCGAGAGAAACTGGCAACATTGGGCACACAAGATTCAGGACGAAAGTTAGAGAAAACCGGAGGGGCATCCACGAAAGGACAATCAAGAGAAACTGGCAACATTGGGCACACAAGATTCAGGATGAAAGTTAGAGAAAACCGAAGGGGCATCCACGAAAGGACAATCGAGAGAAACTGGCAACATTGGGCACACAAGACTCAGGACGAAGGTAAGAGAAAACCGAAGGGGCAACCACGAAAGGACAATCGAGAGAAACTGGCAACATTGGGCACACTAGACTCAGGACGGAGGTTAGAGAAAATCGATGGGGCAACCAGGAATGGACAATCGAGAGAAACTGACAACATTAGGCACACAAGACTCAGGACAAAGGTTAGAGAAAATCGAAGGGGCAACCACGAAAGGACGATCGAGAGAAACTGGCAACATTGGGCACACAAGATTCAGGACGAAGGTTAGAGAAAACCAAAGGGGCAACCACGAAAGGACAATCGAGAGAAACTGGCAACATTGGGCATACAAAACTCAGGACGAATGTTAGAAAAAATCGAAGGGACAATCTAAAATGGACAACCCAGAGACACTCACAGCACACAAGACAGTAGAAACGAGCATACATATATGAAATAAACTTTAAATATCAACATAATTAAGCTACGATAATAAAACAAAATATATTTTACAATCTTACCTGTGTTTGATCTCTCGACATCCATTATGTAGAGAAGAAAAGTATGAATATATCAAGACGAACTTTTCAGTAATATGGTAAGACCAAATACCTATTGACAGCTAGATAATAATGTAATAAGGAACCATTTATAGTTAGTCAGTGAGCACATTCAAAGTCAAATGATTGCAAAGCCTGATAATTTAACAGTTGTTTTTTTTTGGGAGCAGGAACATCAAAAGAATCTTAACAGGAAAGTCAAGATTGACTGTAGAGGGAGGATTTTTTTTTACATAGTATCTTCTTCTTTTCATTGTCCGGCTTATAAATCTACGGTTCAAATTACCCGATGTCGAGCGAATTTAGATAAGAATAATGAGTTACCGGGTAATACAACATTGTGTATCTGGTGTAGTATATGAATAACTGAATGTTTGTTACTGACAACATATCGTTACCGTTTATGTTATTGTTGATGGACTGTTAGTTACCATGGATATTACTTTAGTGCTCACTAGACATCTAACGGGATTAATTTAGATATTTATATATATATTGAATTTGTGAAATAAAGGAACATCTGAGAATGAAACCGCCCAGGCATACATACTCTTAGCTGCCTTATTTGGCTGTAGGTTTGAAGATTGTTTGGGATGCCCTTTTCTCACTAATGAGACAGCAGTGTTCCTATTTTTAGCCGTGTGAGATATCCTTGTCTCAACCTGTGGGTGAGATAATAATTTTACGCTACTTTTCCCGTAAAAATGTTACGTTTCGTAAAATGTCATTGTATCAATAAAATCGATTATATCAATAATGATGTTCACCGCAAGTGCAGGAAATAATTGTTTTATTATACCGAAACTCTATTTACAATAATGTTGGATGCAATAAACACTTATTTGTGTGTTTTTATCGTGTGTTTTCATAAACGTCATATTTGTGTTTTTAACTTCCGGTCAAGATTGTAATTCCGGAATGTTAAATTAATGAAAAAAAGAATCAAACACCAGTAAGAGGGCAAGACGGAAAAATCTCATACACCCGCGGGAAAGATTTCTATTGGTCTCCAACTCGGCGGATCCTTTATATCTAAATCCTCTGGTTTTCCAATTATAGGTTGTGGTACTCTGACGTAGTAATTTACCTTTTATGTTTATTATTATAATTGTTTGCATAATTTAAATAGTTCATATCCTTACCGCGAATATAAAAAAATGGTAACAATTGGTGCTCTTGACACAAGTTTCCTGGTATACTCAATTGTCATTTCCAGAAATTGTATCATATTCTATTGTTCGACATTTCAAAACAGGACCAATTTAGTTACGTATTATTTTCCATGCAGGTTTACCAAATGTCATATATGATTACTACTGTATGACTGAAATGTATTAAAAATTAGTACAAAGCTTGTCAATTATTTAATAGGTAACCAGCGTATTGTGGTGAGTATTACTTTCTTAATTGTTTCCAGCTTAAAATTGGATATCCTTACAGGATTTACAACTGTAAGATTAGCTGAGCAAATTATTAATTGAAATGACTACGGGAACTGTATTAATGTTCATACTAATTCACTAGTCTTGGTAGATGTGTCAAGCAATACGCACTAGTAAAGGCATAACTCAGTTATTCAGTAACTTAAAGTGTCAATTGCATACACTTATATTTATATGTAATCATGATTAAAGTCTGTAATAGACTGGTATATAAACGAATTGTAAGCCCCAAATATGTGTCATTGTGACCTAATTTGAGTTAGAAGAGTTTGAAGATACCAAAGGGGTAATCAGAATCCGTATATCGAAGAAAAGACAACAAAATGCCCCAAAGATAAAGTACAAAAGGCCAAACAACGATCTACAAAACATACACACAAAGCTAAAGATCGAGTAACACAAACCCCACTGATTAAAGGATATATTTTTCTCACTTTTGAGACAGACCCGTTCCTGTTTTTAGCGATGTGAGATTGTCTTATCTTGCACTAGTGCAAGACAAAAAAAATCACGTGCGTTTTACCGGCAAATTCATGCTGTACAGTTTATGTCAACTGCCCCCAGTTCTCCATGCTTCACCAATAAAACCACGATTCTATTACATAAGTATTTTCATATTAATGTATGTATACTATTCTGCTAGCCAATAATTTAACTATCGTGCACCTTTCATGTTTCACGGTGTATGACTTTCAAGTCAATGTCTGCTTAATTTGAGTAAATGATAGAGTGCTCTCCCTTGTTAGTAACTAACGTACCTCCCTTTGACCAAATTCAAATATTTTTTCACAACCACAGGTGTAGTGTTGAGTTACATTTATCATATATTTATTAAATACGTTGTATTTTATTATGAAATACATTTAAAATACTGCCAAGACACGGATGCATATGAATAAATTGAATATTTACTTCAGCAATGGAAACAAAATTTGCGGGAAAACGCTCGATCGGGAATATAAACACAACGCATAGGTAACAGCTGATAAAAGGGAGAAATAAAATCAAACACCGGCAAAAAGTGCAAGACAGGGAAATCTCCGACACCCCCGGGTAAGATTTCAATCGTTCGCTGACTCGGCGAGTCTCGTCAGCGAACGATTGTAATCTTACTCTCGGGTGTTTGAGATTTCCCTGTCTTACACTTTTGCCGGTGTTAGATTCTATTTGTCACGCGTCAACCTATGTAGTGCCGGATTTACCATTGTGCTTAGGTGTGCTTAAGCACAGGGCCCTCTTGGCCCGTTGGCTCTCTTCCTGCCAAATTTATTTTTTGACGATGGATGTTTGCTTATGTGGTGGAATTCTAAATTTGAAGGCGTTCTGTTTCGGGGCGATTCCAGACATAATGATAGAGTTGATAGTCTATGTGAGTGTGCCACAAAGCAGGCAATCATGACAATGGCTCACAGGCATGGAAACCAAATTATTGGGGGCCTCTGGTTATTGGCAAAACAAATGTTAATCTTAAATTTGACGGTGTTCTGTTCAATTTGGACACTTATAGAAGAATGTAGTAGCATAGATACTGGAGCAGTAAAAAACAACATGCTAGCTGTTTAAAATAGCTATTGATAGAAATAGACTTTAAGAACTTTATTCTTCAAGTCCCTGCATATGTAGAGAAGCTTCAATCTAATGCTAATTACACACAGAGGAATAAATAAATATAGAAACAGACACACGACGCGAATAATGGTTAATTATACTTATTAAACATATACAAATGTGAAACCTAAATAAGTAATTTGGTCATTATCTGATGTATGCAACCTTTGAAAAGTATAAAAGTAAAAATCGTGATAATGATAATAATAAAATAAAGTGTAAGTAAAAATAATGGATGTGAAAATATTTGTCGGGGTGTGGAAACACCTATCCAAAAGCAAGATCTTGCCCAAATGGAGGACAACATACATACATTATGTAAGGTGAGTTGCCTTGGGACTGAGGTCTGTGTGCTCACCCGTACATCGATCAAGATGGACTGGCCTCAGCTTTTGACACTCGTGTAAACCGGCCTTTAAGATACTGTTACATTTTGGCACCTGAATCTGTACAGCATATATCTGTTGATTATTATCTATCTGTGCATAACTCTGGTAAAATATATTTGCAACCACGACTGATATTATATACATGCATACATACACAGCATATAACTTTTTTTTCTGAATAACAGTTTATTTATGATGGCGTTATCTAAGGTGTTTGTTATCCATATTAAAGCTATTCGTCCTTGCTGATATTTAGTGTTATACAAATTAACAACAGTGTACTTTCTCCGTTCAGATTTAATTGACACTGACATAACACACTGCCATAATGTTAGTAACGCATACTGGAGACACAGGGACTCCCTCCCTCCTGCGAGCAGCAAACACCACTGTCTACATACACTCTCTCCTTGCAAACAAGCTCTCACTCGCGCTCAAGGTTACGGGCAAGGTTACTTATAGTGATACTATCCTTGTATTTTGTTTCATGTATTCTCAGTCTCAATACTAGTCATTATGTTGCCAGCAATATGGCGGATGGCTAAGAAAAAAATTTCTGAAACTAATGTTATTTTTACTGTATTTTAAAATGGTTTATTATGAATTATTTTACTAGTGTAAATAAATGATCCATATAATTTTGCTGTTAAATACAGGTTTATTTTCATGAAATTAGTTTTACTTCTAATAAAGCATACACATTTACTATTTCTATAATACAATTCCTAATTTAGTAATTAGTAAAAAATAAAATAAGCATTTTCATCAAATGGTTATTGGGGTCCACCAAAAAGAGTAAAAGTGGTCCATGGGGAAAAAGGTTGAGAAGTTCAATGATGTTTAGCTTAATTACATGATGTTAACCGTAGTGACTGCCCCGTCTGTGTTCTTTTTAATCAAGCATAACTCTTTCATTATGTGACCTTTGTAAGACAGTGTTGGGCGGGTTGGGGCTTTGGGTAATATATAATAGTTTGAAGCAGATGCAGTGTACATGTCTGACCTAATATAACGTAATATTGTAGCTATTCCTATATTTCCTGAGCATGTATGCCTGACTGCATACATAGGGCTACCGGGTCTACTTCATTCAGGGCCCAAGTAAGGGGTCTCATAACTTAACTAGCACAGGGCCTCATTTGTCCAAAATCTGGCACTGCACCTATGTCTTCGTATTGAATGTTGCTTGCAAAACAAAATGGATTATTGTTATGGTTACCATTAGTAGTTACTCAGCCAGAAAATTTAGGTCACGACTACTGCATTGATATGATGTACACGTATTAAAATAAACAAATTAAATCGTATTATATAAAAAGCATTGTAGTAAGCTGATGATATATTAATTAAGCAGAAAGGCATTAATTATTATATTGATGAAAATTTGCAAAACAAAGCAAAACAAACCTAATGTTTAGTATAAGTGCCATGTTTTGTTGTCGTTGGAGTTCCAATTATTAACCTTGTCACATTGTTGTGCCCTTCCAAAATCATGACCAGGATTTCAACCGTCAGACGTCGTGTTATTTTGTGTTCATTGGTTTTATGTGAGAGGCGATTGTTCGTTTTGTTGATATTGATAGTATTGTTGGCCATCACTGTTTAAACTTTCTTTTCATAAACTTCATTGCTATTATATCAGTATTTTATCTTTTTTTCTTTCAGAAAATGCACGGACGACCTATTTAAAACATGAAGATACTTCGTTTTTAATCTTTTTCTACTGTTACAAAGGATACACGGTAACACCTTTACTGCTGTTCCATCACAATGTCTTAAGTCATGTATCAAAGGTTCATTTGCATGTTCATGTTGTTTTCTTTAAAAGTATTAAAACACTTACAATCTGACATTTCGGCTCCTTATTTCTATACCGTTTTAATCATCAGGGCTTGAATACGACAATTTGATTTTTATAAACATTGTATTTATGCGGAAATAGTATGCACAACACACGTAACTCGGAACGTAAAGACACATGACAGAACACAAAAAACTAAAATGATGATCAACAAGGACCCAACCAAAAGTCGGTGTTAAATTGAGGTGCTCGCGAAGGGAAAGCAGTTCATACTTCTTACTTCTTAAAAGTCAGTCGCCGTGTTACTCATATATACAGTCAAGTCTGGTAAATGTCTTGACAGTGATAGAGGAAAGAAAACATCTACGTAGAAAGTAAAAGATCCATCGTCATTTGAGATATGAATATTTCGAAATGGTCAACCAGATGGTGATGACGACCAAATAATTTTTGTAGCGATGACTTCAACATAGAGCAACTAGGAGCAACATAACATTGCTTGAGTACTTTTTGTGAAAATGCATCCATCATAAAACAGAATATATTTTTTGCAGAAGTATATCAGTAAATCTTAATAAAAATAAAAGGAAAGATGATATCAGAGGTGTTGATGTATCTGTTAATAATTACATGTATGCTGACACGGGTTTCCTTAAAATAAGGTAGAGTGGAATAATACCTTTTACTTTAACAATCATATACATTTATTCATCATTGCCTGTTAACAATGCACCTTGGTCGTCCAGGAATAATACCTTTAAGTCAAAATGAGAAGACATATATCTGCTTCCATATTTTTTTCAAGAAATGTGAACTTAAAATAAATTTATGAAATAAATCAAGTGAAGGCTAACGTTTATGTTTTAAGTTTATATGTTGTATATCACACACCAAAAGAAAAGCTTGAAGATACCAAAGGGGTAATCAGAAGCCATCAATCGAATAAGACAGACAATACAATGACCAAAAGAAAAAGATCAAAAGACAAACAATGATCTACAAACCATTACACAGAGAACTAAAGATGGGGCAACACGAACCCCACTAAAAACGGAGATGAGCACATGTGTTCTGGAAGGCTTAGGCAGTTCCTGTACTAGTGCCACCCATCCTGTTACTGTTAAGCGTGACACGTCATATGATTATGGATATGGTGTAGGACAGCAGTAAACGTAAGTAAATACAAATAAAAAAAAATAAAAAAAAACATAAGACATAAACTAACTACTTTAAGATATGCAAGTTGATAAAATGAAAAACACGAATATCACTAATGAAAACATAGATATCAAATTTAGTGCTCACGACGCTTTTCTGGAATAACATTCATCAGGTACGCTCAAACCTGAAATATTGGAAAGCCTAATTATTTAAACTTTAGGGAGCAATAAAACAAAAAAGACATAATCAGGATAGCCAAAATTGGGTAAGGTCACCTATGCCCGAGGGAGGAGAATCTTAGCTTTATTAATAATTATGTTATTTAAGAAATGTTTATTTCAGTAATAAAATATCTAATAAACCATGGTTGTGTGGAAGAACTGACTACTGGGCGGATAATATCATAGGAGTACTAAAACATGTAAAAAAAAACTAATTTTATTTATTTTCACACAGGCAATGCAAGTATATAGTCTGTATTTTCATAACAAAAAGCGTATTGCATTCTTATATAAAATAAACACTTAAAGTCTTAAATGTCAAGATTTTATAACAATCGCTCTGAATGAATATAAAATTTCAAAGTCCGAAATCAAACTAGTTTAAGGGCGTAGGCCTTGGTAACCCCGAAATTTTCCCATCGATTAATCTTTTTCAAATGTACACCATGAAATACTTATGTCTAAATACATTTTCTGGCAAAGTTTCAAGAAATTTCACCGTGCCGTTTTCTCCATAGCACATCCTAAATATAGCAATTTTCGGAATATTCCCGACGCCAGATGGTAATGCTAGTTTCGGAAGCTTCTAATGGATATATACATTTATTTCTGGTTGAAAGGGAATAGTTTGGCTTTAATACACTTGACAGTGTTATTGTTCAATAAATATAAAATATCTAGCATATATGAATATCCTGTTTGGAGATAATCACGTGCAAACAGTGGAAAAAAGATTAGATATATTTGCACCAAATTTTACAAACTTTTACCGTCGGATTTTTAAATATTTAACATTATGTTTTTCATGGATGTCACCCAGAAAAAAATGAAATTGTCAAGGAAAGTTATTACACACGCATCTTTTGCTGTTTTTTTTTATTTATGAGATAAAAAAAAAAACAACTAAAAAACTAGTTACTAATAACAAAAAGCGGTTGAATTCTTATATTTGACATAGTGGATGTCCAAATTACCAAATGACTACATTTGTCTTCTTTTTTTTTCAGGACCATTGGGTAGTAGGGGGTCGTTTGGGGTGACTTTACTTGATTAATTCATTACAAAAAAAGCAATGGTACAATAGTTTCATAATATGTCAGATTCTGGTTTATATATTAAATATTTTTTATTTGACAAACACTTGAAATTAAATTGAAAAAGGTTTGTCACATGTGTTACACTCCTGTAATTTTTTACAACATATTTCGCTGGGAATTTTTTCTGGAAAGAGATATTTCAATGATATTTTGTGAATACAAGAATATGATAATAATACTCTGTTATTGGCAGCAATAAGATATAAAAAGACAAGGAGTACAACTACGGAAAGTTAAAAGGGAAAGGGCCATTTTTTAATTAAAACTGTCCATATCCAATGTAAACAATATGTGTTGCCAAGAAGCTTGGAATTGAGGGTGGAATTTCAAACGCACAGATGACCATATATTTGAGAAGAAACTTAAAATAGATTTATCTCCCATACCCTAGGCCTAAGCCCTTAAGTACGATGATAACAAAATAACTAAAACTATGTGACAACATTTTCCGCGCAAAACTAATTTTCGCAAATAATGTCTTACCTCTGCGCGTAAATTAAAATGGAACCCCATACCCATGGTATATTGACCCCCGCTACCCATGGTATATTGATCCCCCTACCCATGGTATTTTGACCTCCATATCCATGGTATATCGACCCCCTACTCATGGTATATCTACCCCCTACCCATAATATATCAGCCCCCATGCCCATGGTATATCGATCCCCCTACCCATGGTATATCGACCCTCCTACCCATGGTATATCGACCCCCTACCCATTGTATATCGACCCCCCTACCCATGGTATATCGACCCCTACG
>MJUT01008203.1:209030-228002 GCA_002080005.1 Gigantidas platifrons
GCGAAATTTTTTCCAGAATTTAACATTGGGTTAAATGACAAAAACTCTGAATCAGATTATTTTCTTTCCTCCACCAAAATCAGAATATTTTTTTCAGCAACATTGGGAATCAGAATATTTTTTTAGAAAAAAACATAACCCCTTCCCCCTGAAGTTAAATGGTCCGTCCTTAACTGGTTTACTCAGATTTGGTATAAAATGTTTCCTACTGTCGCATAGTTTCATATTTGTACTTCTGTGTGTCAGCACTGTAAAAATTTGGCACAGCAGAGTAGTTAGAGTTACCCCCCTTTTTTTAGCTCACCTGACCCAAAGGGCCATGCGAGATATTGCCATCACTTGGCATATAGAAAACAGTTAAGGTAATGATTATTCCCTTTGAAATTTGCTTCAGTATCATTCTATTGTCAGGTGAGCAATACAGGCTCAGTGGGCTGAGCCTCTAGTTTTTACATCATAAGGGACCAACCGTTCAAATCTTTTGGTGGGGGCTTATTCCTACGAAATATTTTATTTTCTTGTCAAATAGAAAACAAATACCGTATAAGTAGCTAATTTCGTGGGAGCAAAATTTGGCGAAAATGTCTTGAAATGGGATGGATTTATTTACGTCACAAAATTTCGCGCAATGTGATACTATTTGAATGTGAAATAATATTTTGGGGAATTCATTTTTCGCATATCTAATATCTTTGCGAAGAAAGTGAAAATTAGATACCCACAAAACTAACCACTTATACGATAAAATAGGATTTTTTTTATCTGGATTTCAAAACTGATTTCTGTCAGGGGACCTGGGATTTTGTTTGAAAACAATATGTTAATGCCCTAGCTGACCGAGAAAAAAAAAAGAATTTGCATTGTAGCTGAAAAATTATTTATGCCGTCACCGGCTAGAAATGTTTTGTATGGAAAAATGTATTTCTGTTCTACATAATAGGAAAAACATTTTTGCTTTCCTTCCCATGAGATAAAAATATTTTGACTGAGGAAGGTTCTGAAAAAAAATTACGAGCACAATGAAAATTCCAGCCCCCCACCCCCTAAGAAAATGGTTGTTGTCTTACACAAGTTATTTATTTTTTACCCCTGTAAGACAGATTATTGTTTTATAAAATCAGTAACATGAAATATAGAAGAAATAGCCCCCTTAGTTAAATGGTTCATATCGGGCTCCCTTACACATTTTTATCAGTTTGGAGCCCTTTTATTGAAGAAGGGGGTAAAATGCCATAGTCCCATTCTATAGCTGTTCTCAGCTTCTTCTTCCTTTGCTTTTATTTATTTATTTATTTATTTATTTTTTAGCTGTATATTATTTTGTTTGGGTATGATCTTTACTTCAGCTATTAATGTAGCGACAAGCGGGAGCATAATATAACGACTGGATTATTAGGGTTCTTGCACAACTTCCGTCTAAGATGATCGAATATGACCTAGAAACGAAGCTGCTTCGCTATTCTCGGTGAGATTTCTTGGAAAAGATCGACGTACCGACTGAAATTCGAACATGGACAATTAGTTAAGTATCGTAGAAAGAGTTTGATACGACATTGGCATATGTAGACAAGGAATAAAGTGTAAAAAACACAGGGGTTTCCCAACTGAGGTGAGCGATATGGGGCGAAATTGAAAATGAAGTTGCTTACCTTCTATCATATATACTGTATCAGTCGAAAAACTGTGAACACAGAATACACGTATTATTCATGATGTATGATGTCTACTGATATTGTCAAATGAAGAAAAACGAATTATCATGAAAATTTTGAAAAAGGAATGATTATGAAAATTTTGAAAAAAAGGGGGGAGTAGAGAAAAAAAAGGGGGGACGAAATCCATGCCCCATGCACCTGTGCACTAAATTAGATCTTTCTCCAAAAGTAAGACACAATTTGTTTGAATTTAAATTGCACTCACAATATTTGAAAAAGGACAAACCTCTGAATCTAACATCATTAAAAATTTGCAATCAGCATGTTGAAATAATCTTACAATATTTATTCTCAAGCAATGATTGTATGGATTCAGACATTTCTTGCCATTTGCCTATGCAATTTGGATTCACCGTGTAATGGCCACATACATCATCAACAACAAGTAACATTTCCTTGTCTTTCTTAGAAAAGTTTCTTATATCCTCTGGTGAATTAGTAGGAACAACAGTATAACCTTTCCCTTTCATTTTCAAAGCTACATATCGCATTGTTGCCGTTTTCCCAACCCCCGGATTTCCTGTTATAGTAACAGATAGTTGCATGCTGATACATTTGAATACACGTTCTGATGCTCTAGTCGAAACGAACATATTAACGTCATTCACCCAAACATTTAAAATATCCTGATGTTGTTCTAAAATAAAATTAAAAATGAAATATTAGACTGCTGAAATACATTGAAAAGTGAAAAATATCTGGCAGATAGAAAAATCCCATTAATTAACCATTCACCCATGGACAGGTTAAGGGATTTTAATTGTTAGCATGATTGCTTGACCTATAGATTGTACTTCATAGTTCGAAATAAAACCAGTAATATGGTGGTGAGGTTGAGTTACACCACGAGTGAGATCAATAAGTCTGCGTAAAAACGTTCTCCCTGGCAGCACGACACAACAAGCAAAATTAAGTAACCCTATCAGAGATTGCAGCTCCCTAAGAGTAACCCTCTTCCTAGCCCTTAAAGACTCTAATGATGCAAATATTTTCTTTATTTTATCAGAGGGCAATCTTGCTTCCATGGCTATTGTGTCAAGCTCAATACCTAAAAAAGTCATAGTTGTATTTGCATATTCTGTTTTTTCATCTTTAATTGGTACCCCCAAAGTGTTGCACAACTGTATAAACATCTTTAATCTTTGATTGCAGAGAGCAAAGTCAGAGGGTGTGATAATTAAAAAATCATCCAAAACATGTACCATATGTTTAATATTACATTTAGTTTGTGCCATCCACTGAAGTGCACTTGAAAACATTTCAAAAATAGCACACGAACTGGAACAACCCATTGGTAAACAACGGTCAAAATAAAAATTCCCTTTCCATTTGATACCTAACAATTCATGATCATCTGGATGTATAGGAATGATACGGAATGCATTACTTACATCTGTCTTAGCAAGGGCACATTTAGGGCCTAGAGCAAGAATTATGCTTATTGCATCATCAATGGATGCATAATGAACTTGTTTTATTTCTTCTGGAATGAAATCATTGATTGAAGAGCCAAACGGATAAGATAAATGATGTATTAGTCTGAACTGTCCCTCCTCCTTTTTTGGTACCACTCCAATAGGAGAAATTTGTAAATTGGGATATGGACTCTCACGAAAAGGACCAGCTATCCTGTTTTGAGCTATTTCTTTTGCAAGTTTTTGGTCAACTATATTTGGAAATTGAGATGCTGATTGTAAATTTGGTGAAGTATGAAATTTTCGTTGCCCATTATAACCCAATTTAAATCCATATCTAAAACCCCTTTCTAACATGTCTGATTTGTCCCTATCATATCCTTCCAACAAGATTTTTAATGTTCTATGATTTACCGGTGTAACAGGGCCTTGTGTTTTATTTTTTTGTTGTAACTTTTGTTCCAAAGTTTGGTTTTTATGCGGGTTGTTTACTGCAGCTAACGGATGGATGTTCCCCGCCACACTCGGAGCACTTGTGTATAAACTTGCAGTTTGGCGTCCTGCAAAAGCCATCCCTGTTGAAGCCCCAGCAATACCCTCTTGGTAATCTAGTGAAGTCTTCCCCCCTGACCGATCGTCCCATTCCTCTACTATTTTGCCGACCCCCACGAAAATAAGGCCGGAGAGGTTGACGAAAGGGCCGTTGTCCTTGGTTGTGTCCCCAAAGTTATTACTGTCTCTGGCACGAGTGGCCATACTATAAAATTCCATATTAAATGTACTCCATGGAATGTTTCTCACTTGTCTATCCAACCTTACTTGCTGGGCATAAACCGACCATGCATTATTATTTTGTAAGGATGCCAAATCCCTCACCACTTCAGCATGTTTTGCCAAATGCGGTATGGCTTCCGGAAATTTCTCCGCATAAATTGCCATATATCTGATAAAAGCTGTAGTTCAAAATTCAATTGTGAAAATGGAATATTTGGGCTTATTGGGGACCACTGCCAAAGTTGAATTAGCCACCAATTGAAATTGAAGCCCCTTTTTCCTAGAATTTGCAACACAATTTTGTGGTAGCAAAAGAGCTAAATCGACAAATTTATTTTTCCAAATTTGTTGTTTTAATTTGGTGTCAACCATGGCTGAAATAGGTGTGGAAATGGCCCCTGTGGTATCTACCTGTAATGAAAAATTATCAGAGGCCACATTACTGACCTCTTCTATGTCAGAGTCAGTATCAGACTCACTATCTACAGACCCTGGGTACGTAGGGTCTGTATTTAATTCCTTACCCCACATTGGTATATTCCTCAGTGCTTTCACAACTAAGGCTGTAATTTTCTCCACCAATTTGTTCTCCACCAATTCGGCTTTCATTTCTGGAGTCAACGTCGACTCACTAGTACTGGAATGTTCAAAGCTATCTGTGGTGGTGCTCTTAGAAATTCTGTTTTTCCCTGTATGGGATTTGCCGGGTTTAACTTTGGGCATTTTGCCTCCTGAAAAATACCACTGTAAAATTAATTTGACAATTCATTATATCAAACACTACTTTACTATATTATCTGAATACATGTCTTTAGTAAAGGACACTTTAATAAACCCATTTTACTAGGCATGAAAACATTCAACATCAAATTTTGCAGGAGTGTCATTATTTAAAAAGGGGCAACTGTAAAAGGGCAAATCATTATTTAATAGCCCAACTAAGCAACTTGTATGTAATCAGTTCACGGCCTATCAAACTAAACCAACTAAACCGGGTGTGTTAACTATCAAAAAGCCCAACTGAAAGGGGGCATTACAAATATCCAATATCCCAATTATACCGGGCATGCTCATGCTAACTTTTCAGCAGCCCAACTAAACAGGGCATGTTAACTATTCACAATAGCTCCAACTATACAAGGCATGTTAAATATTCAAATTATAGCCCAACTAAACAGGGCATGTTAAATATTCAAATTATAGCCCAACTAAACAGGGCATGTTAACTATTCAAATAGCCCCAACTATACAAGGCATGTTAAATATTCATATTATAGCCCAACTAAACAGGGCATGTTAAATATTCAAATTATAGCCCAACTAAACAGGGCATGTTAACTATTCAAATAGCCCAACTAAACAGGGCATGTTTAACTATTCAAATAGCCCAACTAAACAGGGCATGTTAACTATTCAAATAACCCAACTAAACAGGGCATGTTTAACTATTCAAATAGCCCAACTAAACAGGGCATGTTAAATTTTCAAATAGCCCAACTAAACAGGGCATGTTAACTCCATGTATTCAAATAGCCCAACTATACAGGGCATGGTAACTATTCAACTAGACTAACTAGGCAAACCGGAAATATATGGAGGACATCAGTACAAACTACAAAGATAACTCCAAAAAGTGTTGGTCATACATCAAAAGTAAGGGACAGGAATGGATCGGAGTAGCACCACTCAAATATAGCATGGGCTTCATACAAAGTGACAACAAGAGCAAAGCTGAAATACTAAATCAACAATTTCAGTCTGTATTTACGAAAGAGAATCTACATGTCTTCCCAAATAAAGGTCCAAGTCCATATTCAAGCATGAAGGACATCAACATCAACACCAAAGGAGTATATAAATTGCTTATAAACTTAAATGCACACAAAGCAACCGGGCCAGACTCAATACCATCATTTATATTAAAAACTGCAGCGAATGAAATTGCTCCAATTCTCACTAAAATGTTCCAAACGTCATTAGACACCGGCGCTGTACCACACGATTGGAAAAATGCTCATGTAGTCCCATTGTTCAAGAAAGACGAAAGACATCTAGCCTCAAATTACAGACCAGTATCTCTAACATCAATAACATGCAAAGTACTGGAACATATAATACATAGTAGTATCATGGACCATTATGATCGAAACAACATCCTAACCAATGCACAGCACGGATTCCGCAAAAAAAGATCATGCGAAACCCAGCTTATCAGAACAATAAATGAAATAGCCTCAAAACTATCAAAAGGAAGCCAAGTTGACATCATCCTACTAGACTTCTCCAAAGCATTCGACAAGGTACCACACCTCCGCCTACTACATAAACTTGAATACTATGGAGTTAACAAGAAGACAAATGCATGGATTAAAACATTCCTACAAGACAGAAAACAGAGTGTTATTCTTGAGGGCACCACATCATCACAGGCTCCAGTACTCTCAGGTGTACCACAGGGAACTGTCCTTGGCCCATTGCTGTTCCTAACATACATAAATGACATGCCAGAAAAAGTCACATCATCTGAGATCAAACTCTTTGCCGATGATAGCATGTTGCTTCGACCTATAAAGAACCAACATGACAGCCACCTACTACAAAAGGACCTAACATCACTGGAAGACTGGGAAAACAAATGGCAAATGAACTTCAATGCCAAAAAATGTATTGTCATTTGAATAAGACCACGAAACAAAGAGCTCACAGTACCATCTACCTACAAATTGCATGGGCATACATTAGATATTGTTGACTCAAGCAAGTACCTAGGAGTTACCATAAACAACAACTTAACATGGGACAGACACATAGATAACATCGTCGGCAAAGGAAATAAAACCCTTGGCTTCATCCGCCGAAACCTAAAAGATTGCACAAAACCAGTCAAAGCGGCGGCTTACACATCAATAGTCAGACCATCACTGGAATACGCTTCAACAATCTGGGATCCATTAAACCAATGTAAAATCAAATCAATAGAAAACGTCCAAAAAAGAGCTGCGAGATTCGTGCACAACAACTACTCAGATAGAACACCAGGTTGTGTCACGAAAATGGTTAAATCTTTAGAATGGGAGAATCTCGCAGACAGATGCCAGAACAACAGGCTGTGCATGTTATTTAAGATCCAACATGGAGAAGTCGATATTGATAAAGACCAGTACCTCATTCCAAACGACAACCGGACCAGAGGTAAAGATCGCTTCTTTCAGGAAAGGCCAAAACACGACAGTTATGGACAATCATTCTTCCCGAGGACAATCAGGGATTTGAACTAGCTACCAACACAGACAACATCAGCCACCACTGTCGAGGGATTCAGAGCTGCCCTGAAGGCACGCTCTGAAAACAACTGAACAACGACCCCATGTACATAGTTTTAACTGTATATTTTTTTGAGAGCTGACTGTGTTGTCCGCACATGCGAATAGTTCTCACGGAGCCACCTACGTTCTGATAGAACCCGGCTCCTTTCCTGGAAGAAGAAGAAGAACTATACAGGGCATGGTACATTTGTAGCTATTCAAATAGCCCAACTAAACAGGGCATGATAACTATTCAAATAGACTAACTATACAGGGCATGGTAACTATTCAAATAGCCCAACTAAACAGGGCATGTTAACTACCTGTACATGTATTCAAATAGACCAACTACATGTATATATAGCATGTTAACTATGTATGTACCACCTGTATTTAACAACAAAAATTACTACTCTGCCCATCGGTCTTTATAACTATATGTTTAATTCTTAGCCAAACTCACAATGGCTGTCCTTAAACTTTGATAATACTTAGGGTATCCATGCATGTTATTCAAGTGAACCCCATCAGGTGAAAACACCCTCTGTTTGTTTTCATCTGACCAAAACCCTGAGTGTCTCCAAAAACAAACCTTTTCTACTTTGTTGTCCTTAAAATAATTAGACAAATACAAATTTAATTCATCACGCTGGTTAAACCACACTGTATCCACTTCATACCTGATTTCCTTGGTAGGGGGCAGCCTGTGTAAAATTTGTAATACTGCCACCTTGTGCACACCATAGCTATATCTTAATTTTAGTACAAATTCAATAATGCCCCTAGCAACATCCATAACTGAATTCTGCTGTTTACATAAATCATTCGACCCAATCTGCAAAATTACAAGATCTGGATGCAATCGTCTAATCTCACCTAAACCACGAGAGTTAATTACCTCTAGGTTACCCTCTGGGTAGCCTCTCAAATACACCTTCTCACGTAATGGGTCCAAATTCATATTAAAATCAACACTGTGATAATTGCTACCACGAATAAAATCGAAAAGACTTTTAACAAAGGAATGACCTAAAATCAATACTTTCGTCACCATAATCGATAACGTATATATTTATCTGTCAGTCGAAAATCAATAAACGTGTGTCACCCATGCTCTATATCTAGGTCACCGCAAACTCACTAACTTTTTCTTGTTTATAAAATGTGTGCGTTGTTTAACTTGTGTACGACAATGTGTAGGGTATGTATACAAACTATACAATAACCGTGAAACTCCTTTACTCTTCAAACAATCTTCTAACTAAATATAAACACATCAATAAAAACTTCGAAACATCAACACTTCTTCTCTGTATAAATTTAGTAAACAGCTAAGATGGAAGCTGACAGCTTACATTTCATTGGCTGCTGTAAATCTATAGGAATAAATTATTGATTTTATAATTAAAAGGCTTAATGTAAAACAAAGAATTGACATATAGAATTCAATTTATAAAATCAATTGGCCTGCTGTAAAAGCAGGAAAATAAAAGTTATTTAGGAATCATAAATTAATTTATGTTCCATAAATACACTTATTATCTGTTGCTTCAATTATCTACAAAGAATCTTCTTACGAAAGGCTTGTTCCTGAATTCTGTTGTTTTCACGAAAATTCCGCACGTTATTAATAGAGAAAAAATTAGACCATTGCCACGCCCATAAAAATTGATTGTCACATGTACGAATCACCACGATCGGAGTTAGTGATGTGTCATATGTCTATTGCCTTAAGATATATCTATATGAGAGAGAGAGAGAGAGAGAGTCGTCAGATTTAAAACTTATTGCACAATTAATGATGAGCAGTCCTAAATAATTACGTTCACGACAAACCCCAAACCGGGATTCAAACTACACCCCCTCTTTGCAAAAAAAAAAAAATAAACGTTTATTGTGAATCAATATGTCACTCCATAAAATTAAGTATTTCTGGAAAATAAATTCATAAAAAAGCTTCGTCAGACTAAAGCTAAGCATACAGTGGAAAAACCCATTGATGACTTACCACCGGATTTGTGACAAGAGCAACATGACAGGTGCCACTAGTGAAACACGATGTTTATCCTTCCGGAACATCTAAATTCACCTTTGGCATTTTGTGGAGTTCGTCCTGCTCAATCTTTAGTTCTGTTTTGATCATTGTTTGTATTTTTGTTCTTTTCTTTTCTACCATAAAATTGTATGTCCTTGATTGATTTACGGCTTCTAATTACCTCTATGATATTTCTTAAACATTTCTCGCATTTTGTGTGTGTGAATGGTGGAGCTATTCAGACATAATTCGGTGCTAAAGAACATAAAAAAATGCTATTCAAATATTTAGTTTGTAGTATCGTTTGTTAATCATTTTATTTTAACTAAAGGTCTTATATACATGATATTACCTACTATGTTCTATTGACTACTGAAATACAGAAATTATTTCCACAATCTGTACAATGTTTTATGGGAAGGCCAGATTACGATTTTTCTTTCTTTCTAACAGATGACTTCTTCGCATGCAAAAACCAGAGGCTCCCAGGAGCCTGTAATCGTTCACCTGGATCAAAGCTGCTTTCAATAACAACGCAACTGCACTGTGGTGGCCATCTTGGTGGGAAAGCATGACTGCCGGACACAATTTTGGAAGAGGACCATCCAATGACTATTCCATCAAAGTTTGGTTCTAATTGAGCTACTGGTTCCAGACAAGATGGTTTTTATGTGAATTTCCCATAGGGTCCTATGTTAAACTAAGTTCAGCTGTGCAGCCATCTTGGTCAGAGGGCGGGACCATCAGGCACAATTTTGGAAGAGGACCATCCAATGACTATTTTATCAAAGTTCGGTTCCAATTGAGCAACTGGTTCCAGACAAGAATATTTTTATGGGAATTTCCCATAGGGTTCTATGTTAAGCTAAGTTCGATTGTGGGGGCCATCTTGGTGGAAGGGCCAAACTGCCGGACACATTTTTGGAAGAGAACCATCCAATGACTATTTCATCAAAATTTAGTTCTTATTGAGCAAATGGTTTCAGACAAGAAGATTTTCATGGGAATTTCCCATAGGGTCCTGTGTTAAATTAAGTTCGGCTGTGGTGGCCATCTTGGTCGGAGGTCTGAAATACCGGACACAAATTTGGAAGGGGACCACCCAAGGATCATTTCAGCAAAGCTTGGTTGAGATTGGCTCAGTAGTTTCAGAGGAGAAATTTTTTCTTAAATTTCATCCCCCTTTTTTCTATGTTTAGCTTAGTGGCCATCCTGGCCAGGTGGGATAAAAAAAAACAAAAACAAAAAAACAAAAACAACAACAACAACAAAAAACCTCAAAGAGTTTGTGAAATGAATCAGTTAGAAATGACCGTTGATGAATCATTACAAAGTAAACACTGACGACCATCTTGGTTTTCCAGTAATCAAAAATCAGCTCATGGCCCTAATACAGTGTCGTATTTCTTTTTTACTCACACGGGAATTTACTGCTTGTAACAATAATTCCGTTAGGAATAAAGCTGAAATACTACTAACTTGACATCAATCAATCAAATGATTCATATCAAAGTGATTACCTTTATCATTATCAGTTTGTCTGTCTTCTAGTTGTCTTTGTCCTACAGAACATATTTAACATAATTTTTATTTGAGAAATGAAATATTTTCAAAATGTTTTTTTTTTTCATGTTTAATTCTGGTTTTAGAAATGTACTAATTCTGTGGTAGCTTAACATATTGTCCATATTTATTCTTGTTCATCCTATTGATATATGGGAGAAAAAAAATAAGCTATCGATGTTGAAGTGGCATATATCCAACCCCAATGCTTTCAGATACATAAATTAATAATTTTCTATTTGCTAAAACTAGCTAAACTCCGCCATTTGAGATATGGATAATACTAAACAGTTGACCAGATCGTAACGACGACCGTATAATGTTTATGGCGATTACTTCAACTTAGGAGCAACGTAGGCTTGTTTAAGTAGCTTTTGTACCGGCAGCTGAGCTCTGCCCAAAACATCACTGTACTGGGCATAAGCTCTAAAATAACATATGAATTATAATTCTACATCCCTCTAACTCAAGACTTATCACGTGAGGGTTGACATTTCAGTCACCTGTGGAAAACACTTGTACGACCTCGTCATTCACTAAGAAGGGGATATGTGCCCACAAAACTAATTACATATATATATGCATATTTGGGGTATCGATGTTGCCTGTTTCTACGATTATTTTATTTGGTATTGAAATTGTTCCGACGATGTGTTATTTTTCTTACATTTCATTATATATATTTTGCCATTTTTTTAATTTTTTTTGCGACTAGTTGATGATGATATGTTTACATTCTCGCTCCCTGTTTATCTTGAGCCAACCCTTTGTTCTCATAGTTTCGTTTGTATTCATGCTATATTTGTATTACTTGTTGTCTTTGTTCTTTCAATGTTAGTACTCTCAACTTGTATAAAATATATTACCTGCACTTTGTCCTAGATCGGAGTCTACGGGATTATTTTCTAATAATGGATCTGTCACATTTTGGCTGTCATCTTCAACTGAAATCAAATGGAAATCATATATTGTAAATAAAAGGAAGAAAAGAGCTTAAAAATATGCCAACATATCATAACATAAAAGAAAGAAGAAAAAAAAACATCAATAGCTGAAAGAAGGCAGTAAAAGAGCCTTAGTTGACAATGGATTTTTTTTACGTCAACGATCTGTTCTACCTCCCTCTAACTCAAGACTTATCACGTGAGGGTTGACATTTCAGCCACCTGTGGAAAACACTTGTACGACCTCGTCATTCACTAAGGAGTTATGTGCCCACAAAACTAATTACATATATATATGCATATTTGGGGTATCGATGTTGCCTGTTTCTATGATTATTGTATTTGGTATTGAAATTGTTCCGACGATGTGTTATTGTTTTTCTTACATTTCATTATATATATTTTGCCATTTTTTAATTTTTTTTGCGACTAGTTGATGATGATATGTTTACATTCTCGCTCCCTGTTTATCTTGAGCCAAGCCTTTGTTCTCATAGTTTCGTTTGTATTCATGCTATATTTGTATTACTTGTTGTCTTTGTTCTTTCAATGTTAGTACTCTCAACTTGTATAAAATATATTACCTGCACTTTGTCCTAGATCGGAGTCTACGGGATTATTTTCTAATAATGGATCTGTCACATTTTGTCTGCCATCTTCAACTGAAAATCAAATGGAAATCATATATTGTAAATAAAAGGAAGAAAAGAGCTTAAAAATATGCCAACATATCATAACAAAAGAAAGAAGAAAAAAAAACATCAATAGCTGAAAGAAGGCTGTAAAAGAGCCTCAGTTGACAATGGATTTTTTTACGTCAACGATCTGTTCTACCTCCCTCTAACTCAAGACTTATCACGTGAGGGTTGACATTTCAGTCACCTGTGGAAAACACTTGTACGACCTCGTCATTCACTAAGAAGGAGTTATGTGCCCACAAAACTAATTACATATATATATGCATATTTGGGGTATCGATGTTGCCTGTTTCTACGATTATTGTATTTAGTATTGAAATTGTTCCGACGATGTGTTATTGTTTTTCTTACATTTCATTATATATATTTTGCCATTTTTTTTATTTTTTATGCGACTAGTTGATGATGATATGTTTACATTCTCACTCCCTGTTTATCTTGAGCCAAGCCTTTGTTCTCATAGTTTCGTTTGTATTCATGCTAAATCTGTATTACTTGTTGTCTTTGTTCTTTCAATGTTAGTACTCTCAACTTGTATAAAATATAATACCTGAGCTTTATATAATATTTATTGGTCTATCTATGGGTGACTAATCTTTGCAGACATATGTATGAACTATTCTGTTGAGTATTTTTTTTTATATTTTATTTTTATTTTACCTAAAGAAGACATACAGTACCATGAAAGGCCAAAAGTTTAACATAACACAATATTAACAATATCAGATTTATTTAAAGAGAGAGGGTGGAATTCGTTTTAAGTTTTCATCTCTTGTAATATGTTTTACCTTCAGTTGGTTCATGAACAGGTGGAAAAATAGGTGGTTCGAGGTTGCTTATATCTAAATAATAAATACTTAAAATGTAACATATTTTACATATGTATTCTGTAAAAAAAAATGTATATTAATGTTGAGACTATACTTATTCTTTATTTGTTATCTCATTATACTTAGAGTTATACCTGAATATTGACAATGAAGAATGGTTTGTTCTTCGCGAGCCTTCAAGTTCACGTCGGTTGTTTGGTGGGATCCATGTTGCTCATATTTTTAGTTTTGTTTTGTGGTGTCCTATTATACATGTATGTCTTTATGTTCTGAGTTTCGAGTTGTGATGCCCATTACGATTTCTGCATAAAACAATGTTCGGTTCGTATTTATCTGCAGGTGTTTGTAGGAGGGCCAATGTCTTATTTACGTTATTTGTGTTTGTTGCGTATAGTGGTATCCAACACACATTTTGTTGTGTGTTCGTTTCGTTTGTCTTCGTCTTGTGTACCCTATGTTGTCATTTTCTCTGGATTGTCCATTCGTGATTGCTCCTTCGGTATTCATTTTTTTTTTAATAATGAACAGAGATTTCTTAATATTGACAGTACAAAATGGCTGCACTCAAACGAGTGAGGCTTAGCAAAGATTTTTGCATATTGACAATGAGGAATGGCTGCACCCAAACCCATATAGTTAACGCTGATTTCTGCATATTGACAATGTAAAATGACTGCGCCCAAACCCATGATTATCCATGATTCCTACAAATGTATACGAATGACTGTGCCCAAACCGAAATTATTATCCCTGATTTCTACATATGAGCAAGGAAGAATGGCCGAGCCCAAACCAAAATGATTATCTCTGATTTCTGCACATGGACAAGGAAGAATGGCTTAAACCAAACCCGTATGATTATCCCTGATTACTGCATATGTACAAGGAAGAATGGCTGAGCCCAAACCAAAATGATTATCCCTGATTTCTGCACATGGACAAGGAAGAATGGCTTAGACCAAACACATATGATTAGCACTGATTTCTACATATGTACAAGGAAGAATGGCTGATCCCAAACTCGTACGATTATTCCTGATTTCTGCATATGGACAAGGAAGAATGACTGAGCCCAAACCGATATGGTTAGCACTTATTTCTGCATATGTACAAGGAACAATGTCTGAGCCCAAACACATATGATTATCCCTGATTTCTATATATGGGCAATGAAGAATGGCTTAAACCAAACCCGTACGATTATCCCTGATTTCTGCATATGTACAAGGAAGAATGACGGAGCCCAAACCCAAATGATTATCCCTGATTTCTACATAAGTACAAGGACGAATGTCTGAGCCCAAACCTGTATGATTAATCCTGATTTCTACATATGTACAAGGACAAATGACTGAGCCCAAACCAATATGATTAGCACTTATTTCTACATATGTACAAGGAAGAATGTCTGAGCCCAAACCCTTACGATTATCCCTGATTTCTGCATATGTACAAGGAAGAATGTCTGAGCCCAAACACATATTATCCCTGATTTCTACATATGGACAAGGAAGAATGTCTGAGCCCAAACCCGTACGATTATCCCTGATTTCTGCATATGGACAAGGAAGAATGGCTGAGCCCAAACACGTACGATTATCCCTGATTTCTGCATATGGACAAGGAAGAATGACTGAGCCCAAACAGATATGATTAGCACTTATTTCTACATATGTACAGGGAAGAATATCTGAGCCCAAACCCGTACGATTATCCCTGATTTCTACATATGGACAATGAAGAATGACTGAGCCCAAACCAATATGATTAGCACTTATTTCTACATATGTACAAGGAAGAATGGCTTAGACCAAACCCGTACGATTGTCCCTGATTTCTGCGTATGTACAAGGAAGAATGTGTGAGCGCAAACACATATGATTATCCCTGATTTCTACATATGGACAAGGAAGAATATGATTATTCCTGATATTTGCATGTTGACAATGAACAAACATTGCGCCCAAATTCGTATGATTAACACTGATTTGAGACATGCCATTGTTGCCCTTTAAACTGATGCAGACTCATTTGTTTCCAACCTGATTTATAAAAAAAAAGTATATATTTCTTTTTATTTTTCATCTCTGTGCCAGCGAGCACAGCATAAAACAGCTTGCAAAACATATACAAAACCCACACATATGAAGACTTAATATTGTAGAATACTAGTGAATGAAATAAATTGTTTCATATTTTATTATCAAGAATAACCTATATATAATAAAAGTAGATATTTGTATTTATTAAATAACTATTTCCTAGTTACGACTACAAGGAAATATACGGACATTTTTTATTACACCACCACATCACATGTAGCAGACGACATGAACTTTCCACTTCTCATCACCACTAATACTACACAAGGAACCAATTAAAATTAAATATGATTGATTGAATCATTGTTGGTTGATTATCATCCAGCATGAAATACTTCATACATATTCTCGAAGAACAAGTACTATACAGAACCAAGGGAGGAATAGGACAAACATGACAAAACTGAATCGTCTACATAAATGACCAAAGAACGTCTGGTCTTACATTGTAAGGAAATCAATTAAAGTTATACTTTTATTTGTATTATGTTATGCGAACCTGAATTTCTTCTTAGGGGACGATAAAACTTCTCTTTCAATTTCTTCCGTCTTTTAATTACAATTACAATAATCAGCAAAATAACCAGAATAACTGGAATAGCAATATATCTGAAAAAAAAACAACCATTATTTTAAAATGTGTGTCTACAATATAATATTTTAGTATGAGGTGATGTGCTTGTTACCTCAGAAACAACACATAATTTATTTTGTCATTTAAAAATGTGAAAATCAGAAAGGTATTCATTTGTCATTGTCGATTTTGTTAAATCGGCCGAGAAATTCATCTTTCATCCTCGTAAAGTACAGCACACACGCTCAGTATTCTAGTAAAATTCGAATTGAACACTCGCAAAGACGTCAAGTTATATGTTTTACCACAATGCAATAACATATTTAAAAGATCCATTGGTATAGGAAGTATTTTGGATTAGCTTAATACATTTTTCTTTCAGAATTGTTACTTAAAACTGGTACCAACGAATTTTGATGAAGAGTATTGAAAACCAATTTAAATATTATTGTGACAGTCGCTGACAATATTGATTAGAATATGTGAATTGTATGACGAGTGTAATGTAGGAAGGTCGAAGTGCTAAATATTGCGAGTTTTCTGTTTTGTTTTTATTGTCTTCGTTCTGTATCTTATGACAAAAGTTGTTTGTGTCTTTGGAATGCCCACTCTTTAGTTTCCCCTTTGCTATTCCCTGACGTTTATTTCTTGTATCATGTACACCTCACCAAGTCACATTAGCAAGTGAGTGGCATTAAATATACAACTGTCATGCGATTGCGCTTAATTTTCTTCATGGAAAGACAACAAGTGGTACAAGTTGTTGTCTTTTCAATAATATATATTTGTTCAAAGCTGATAGTGACATTTGGTTGTATAGAATGTTGATTAAGATGTTCCTACTTAATATATACTCATACATACCCAATTATCATACCCGCATTTATTGTTTCAACATCGTTAGTGTCATTTGTTGATTTATTCAAATTAACAACTGAAAAAAAATGAATTCACACTCTGTATCGTTTATTATACTTAGCATGACGTTAGTGGAGCAGAAACTGCTTATCCTTCACGAGTTTTATTTGTAATGTTTTGTAGATCGTTGTTTCTCCTTTTGTCCTTTTTCTTTTCGTCATTGTGTTGTCTGTCTTTCTTCAATTTACAGATTCTGATTACCCCTTTGATATCTTCAAACTCTTTCTTATCGTGCCACATAATTGTTAGAAGAAACTGAAGGGGCAATCACAAATGGATAACTTAAACGACATCAAACTTCAAACTGTACTGACACTTAAGTTAAAATGAACCCACAAGGAAATGTCTACTTCCAGACTGTTGCGTCAGTGAGCTAGCACTTTAAAGATCCAATTGTGCGTCTTGCTATAGTCAAAGCGGACATCATCATCACTTAATTGAATATAACTTGTTCTAGTCGTGATATAGCTGAAACATTGCTCATCTGGCGTGAAAAATAATTATTCAATGTTTTTGTTTATAAACGGATAGTCCCTCAACTCGGAAGATAGCGCAGCACAATTCGGTAGATTTCGTTCCTTCATCAAACCTCATCCGTATTACCATAGCTTTTATTGGAACTACTTTCTGAAATCTCCTTTGTAGGAGGTATTTTTAATAATTTCAAAATGGATGGGTCCGTAATAATATTAAGCATGAATTGTTCTTTTTTCATTTTCCCGTTGATTTCCTTACCTTACCATATCTAGGGCTGTATATTAGGTAGATCCAAAGAAAGATCAATATAAGTAGAGTACTTTGAGTGCTATTAAAAAACTATGGGCTCCCGTATGACCACAGTCGCATATATATATCAACAGCATTATGTATACAAGCTGGTTTGCAATGCATTATAAGTCCATACATTGCTCAAAATACTATTTATTTAAAATTTAACTTTAGCTTACCTATACTTAACAAAATTTCAACCGAGGCAGTTGATATATGGTGTTAAATATGTATTATTGAATGCATGTCATAGGTTGGAAATTATTTCCATTGTGCAATGTTTCGTTGAGTGTTTGCCATTTTCGGCGAAGAAATGTTAGGTGTAGACACATATCAAACTCTTTATAATAGGCGAGGTATAGAAAGAGGGCAGCCGATGAACCGGAGGTGTGCCAATTGCTGGAAAATATCTTGCTCTACATTCGTCTTACTAACATATCTTAGTTTCTTCTGTATTGCTTTGTCGACCATTGTTTGTCTTCTGTTCTATTTTCTGTTGTTCACTGCCAATGCTGATTATCCTTTTGGTATCGCCTATCTTTATCTCAGTATAATTTATCCCTCAGGCATATGTGACCTAACCGATTTTGGTTATCCTGTTTAGGCCCTTTGATTTTATTGTTCCCAAAGCTTTAAATTATTTGTCTTTCCAATCTTTCGATTTTGAATGTACCCGATGAAGGTTATTCTGGAAACGAGTCCTGCACACTAAATTTGATATCTATGTTTTTATTATTACACTTACCCCTATAGACATTTTCTATGTACAAAATGTGGTTGTCGATGTCGAATCCACAGGAACACTCGTAAGAGACATTCAAATCTTTAACAGTTAGATTTAATATGGTAAGTATGAATCCATTTTTTTCAATTGATGTGTTGTATTTTGTTTTATCAGTTGAGATTCCACTATTTGACATTAAAGGTTTAACATCAGGTCCACCATACCATCTCTTTACTTCATATACAGTGCAGTTATCCACTTTACAAAATAATGTCAAATCTTGTCCTAATTTTAGTGATGTGTCGCGCACTTTCCATTTAACTATATAATAATAAATGTAAAACATAATATATTATAATCGTGGTAATTTACGCGTAGAGGTAAATAAAATCAAAAGCGAAAATTCGTTTGCACGAAAAATGTTGTCACATAGGTTTAACTATTTTTTTTAAAATAGTTTGATTTCGGACTTGTTGACATTTAAGACCTTAAATGTTTATTGGCCCTTTAAGAACCTCACCTTCGCATATTATATAATAAAATATGTTTTATAAATGTAAATAGCTGGAAATAAAACTCGGCCACATGGGGTGGCCAAATATTTTCC
>MJUT01008203.1:228662-241278 GCA_002080005.1 Gigantidas platifrons
CAACTATGTCACAATCAAGGAGACGTTGGAATTCAGGACCTAGCACCCCTTCTTCAAAGAAAAAGAAACATTATTGCAAATTCTTGGAGGACTGGACAAAATTATACGATTGGGTGCAGCCTACTTCTTTAGGGAATGATATGGCATTTTGCAAACTTTGTTCTACAAATTTTAGTGTCAGCCATGGTGGTGTATATGATATTAAAAGACATGCTGATGGAGATTCACACAAAAAAGCAGTTGCTTCAACAAGGAAATCAACCAATCTTAAAAATGCAGACCCAGAGAGAATTTTTTCTATGTTAAAAAACAATCCAGACAGATATGAGATCTGAGTTGAACAATGACACACTTTGTTCTTTATTATGTGCAAAGCAAAATCAAAACTTGTTGTGTTATGAGTACGAACCAAGTGACTCTGTTCTAAGATCAGCAAAACAAGCTGTATTGTCCTATCAAAGTGGTTTGAAGTAATGTTGCTCAGCAACAACAATACAAGTTGTACAGTAAATTTTGTTTGCTTTAATCTAAAAAATTTAGTGTGAAAAAGTTCGTCACGCAAAATCTCCCACATTAAATAGTTGGAATGTGGGAGATCTCCCACATACACAATCTCTGAGGTTAACAGGTATGATATTGGTTTACTATTGTCACGTCAGAAAATAAGGTGAAATAAGTATCTGATTTACTTTATCATTTGATACAATATGGGAAGAGCATAAATATACAATACGCTATGAAAATACATACTATATACTAGCATTGCATGTAGCTTGCATGTTCTTGGAAAATGAAGGATATTGGTTTACTATTGTCACGTCAGAAAATAGTGTGAAATCATATGTGATTTACTTTATCACTTGATTCAATATGGGAAGAGCATAAATCAAAGTTATGACAATAACGCTTTTATGCGATGACCCTTCGATAATTATCCCGTTCTAATGAATATTCATTATTACTCGATTAGTACCACGTGACCACGCATCTACATCATAGCTTGTTGTTGTTGTAGCAGGAAGTCGATACATTTTTGCTATTGATTTTAATTGATTATTGAAAAAACCTCCCAGTCCCCAACCACCATCCATAACAAGAAATATATATATGGGTAAACAGTAGATCTACATGTAAGATTGATTGTTGTTGTTAACATGCTTTACTTCGTCAAATGTAATTTACAGATCAACGGTTTCTGTGTATTTTATTTATTGATGTTAACATGTTTTACTGTGTCAAATATAATTTACAGGCCAATGGTTTCTGTGTACTTCATTTATTGATGTTAGCATGTTTTACTGTGTCAAATGTAATTTACAGACCAATGGTTAATGTGTATTTGAATTAGAAGCTCTTGTTTTGCGAACGGTGGTTTATTTTTACCTTTTTAGAACCCAACCTTCGCATATTATATAATAAAATGTGTTTTATAAATGTAAATAGCTGAAAATAAAACTTGACCACATATCTAAGTTGGTGTTTAGTAGTCCTTTATGCAAACGTAGCTTGCTAAATTGTTCTTGGAAAATGAGGGATATTGGTTTACTATTGTCACGTCAGAAAATAGGGTGAAATCATATGTGATTTACTTTATCACTTGATTCAAGATGGGAAGAGCATAAATCAAAGTTATGACAATAACGCTTTTATGCGATGACCCTTAGATAATTATCCAGTTCTAATGAATATTCATTATTACTCGATTAGTACCACGTGACCACGCATCTACATCATAGCTTGTTGTTGTTGTAGCAGGAAGTCGATACATTTTTGTTATTGATTTTAATTGATTATTGAAAAAACCTCCCAGTCCCCAACCACCATCCATAACAAGAAATATATATATGGGTAAACAGTAGATCTACATGTAAGATTGATTGTTGTTGTTAACATGCTTTACTTCGTCAAATGTAATTTACAGATCAAGGGTTTCTTTGTATTTTATTTATTGATGTTAACATGTTTTACTGTGTCAAATATAATTTACAGGCCAATGGTTTCTGTGTACTTCATTTATTGATGTTTACATGTTTTACTGTGTCAAATGTAATTTACAGACCAATGGTTAATGTGTATTTGATTTAGATGATCTTGTTTTGCGAACGTTGGTTTATTTTGACCTTTTTAGAACCCCACCTTCGCATATTATATAATAAAATGTGCTTTATAAATGTAAATATCTGAAAATAAAACTTGACCACATATCTAAGTTCGTGTTTAGTAGTCCTTTATGCGAACGTAGCTTGCTAAATTGTTCTTGGAAAATGAGGGATATTGGTTTACTATTGTCACGTCAGAAAATAAGGTGAAATAAGTATCTGATTTTCTTTAGCTTACCTATACTTAACAAAATTTCAACCGAGGCAGTTGATATATGGTGTTAAATACGTATTATTGAATGCATGTCATGGGTTGGAAATTATTTGCATTGTGCAATGTTTCGTTGAGTGATTTGCCATTTTCGGCGAAGAAATGTTAGGTGTAGACACATATCAAACTCTTTATAATAGGCGAGGTATAGAAGGAGGGCAGCCGATTTACCGGAGGTGTGCCGATTGCAGGAAAATATCTTGCTCTACATTCGTCTTACTAACATATCTTAGTTTCTTCTGTATTGCTTTGTCGACCATTGTTTGTCTTCTGTTCTATTTTCTGTTGTTCACTGCCAATGCTGATTATCCTTTTGGTATCGCCAATCTTTATCTCAGTATAATTTATCCCTCAGGCATATGTGACCTAACCCATTTTGGTTATCCTGTTTAGGCCCTTTGATTTTATTGTTCCCAAAGCTTTAAATTATTTGTCTTTCCAATCTTTCGATTTTGAACGTACCCGATGAAGGTTATTCTGAAAACGCGTCCTGCGCACTAAATTTGATATCTATGTTTTTATTATTACACTTACCCCTATAGACATTTTCTATGTACAAGATGTGGTTGTCGATGCCGAATCCACAGGAACACTCGTAAGAGACATTCAAATCTTTGACAGTTAGATGTAATATAGTAAGTATGAATCCATTTTTTTCAATTGATGTGTTGTATTTTGTTTTATCAGTTGAGATTCCACTACTTGACATTAAAGGTTTAACATCAGGTCCACCATACCATCTCTTTACTTCATATACAGTGCAGTTATCCACTTTACAAAATAATGTCAAATCTTGTCCTAATTTTGGTGATGTGTCGCGCACTTTCCATTTAACTATATAATAATAATTGTAAAACATAATATATTATAATCGTGGTAATTTACGCATAGAGGTAAATAAAATCAAAAGCGAAAATTCGTTTGCGCGAAAAATGTTGACACATAGGTTTAACTATTTTTTTTTAAAATAGTTTGATTTCGGACTTGTTGACATTTAAGACCTTAAATGTTTATTGGCCCTTTAAGAACCCCACCTTCGCATATTATGTAATAAAATATGTTTAATAAATGTAAATAGCTGGAAATAAAACTCGGCCACATCGGGTGGTCAAATATTTTCCACATATCTAAGTTGTTGTTTTGTAGCCCTTTATGGGAATATAGCTTGCATGTTCTTGGAAAATGAAGGATATTGGTTTACTATTGTCACGTCAGAAAATAGGGTGAAATCATATGTGATTTATTTTATCACTTGATTCAATATGGGAAGAGCATAAATCAAAGTTATGACAATAACGCTTTTATGCGATGACCCTTCGATAATTATCCCGTTCTAATGAATATTCAGTATTTCTCGATTAGTACCACGTGACCACGCATCTACATCATAGCTTGTTGTTGTTGTAGCAGGAAATCGATACATTTTTGTTATTGATTTTAATTGATTATTGAAAAAACCTCCCAGTCCCCAACCACCATCCATAACAAGAAATATATATATGGGTAAACAGTAGATCTACATGTAAGATTGATTGTTGTTGTTAACATGCTTTATTTCGTCAAATGTAATTTACAGATCAAGGGTTTCTGTGTATTTTATTTATTGATGTTAACATGTTTTACTGTGTCAAATATAATTTACAGGCCAATGGTTTATGTGTACTTCATTTATTGATGTTAACCTGTTTTACTGTGTCAAATGTAATTTACAGACCAATGGTTAATGTGTATTTGATTTAGATGTTCTTGTTTTGCAAACGGTGGTTTACTTTGACCTTTTTAGAAACCCACCTTCGCATATTATATAATAAAATGTGTTTTATAAATGTAAATAGCTAAAAATAAAACTTGACCACATATCTAAGTTGGTGTTTAGTAGTCCTTTATGCGAACGTAGCTTGCTAAATTGTTCTTGGAAAATGAGGGATATTGGTTTACTATTGTCACGTCAGAAATTAAGGTGAAATAAGTATCTGATTTACTTTAGCTTACCTATACTTAACAAAATTTCAACCGAGGCAGTTGATATATGGTGTTAAATACGTATTATTGAATGCATGTCATGGGTTGGAAATTATTTGCATTGTGCAATGTTTCGTTGAGTGATTTGCCATTTCCGGCGAAGAAATGTTAGGTGTAGACACATATCAAACTCTTTATAATGGGCGAGGTATAGAAGGAGGGCAGCCGATTTATCGGAGGTGTGCCGATTGCTGGAAAATATCTTGCTCTACATTCGTCTAACTAACATATCTTAGTTGTTTCTGTATTGCTTTGTCGACCATTGTTTGTCTTCTGTTCTATTTTCTGTTGTTCACTGCCAATGCTGATTATCCTTTTGGTATCGCCTATCTTTATCTCAGTATAATTTATCCCTCAGGCATATGTGACCTAACCGATTTTGGTTATCCTGGTTAGGCCCTTTGATTTTATTGTTCCCAAAGCTTTAAATTATGTCTTTCCAATCTTTCGATTTTGAACGTACCCGATGAAGGTTATTCTGGAAACGAGTCCTGCGCACTAAATTTGATATCTATGTTTTTATTATTACACTTACCCCTATAGACATTTTCTATGTACAAAATGTGGTTGTCGATGTCGAATCCACAGGAACACTCGTAAGAGACATTCAAATCTTTGACAGTTAGATGTAATATGGTAAGTATGAATCCATTTTTTTCAATTGATGTGTTGTATTTTGTTTTATCAGTTGAGATTCCACTATTTAACATTAAAGGTTTAACATCAGGTCCACCATACCATCTCTTTATTTCATATACAGTGCAGTTATCCACTTTACAAAATAATGTCAAATCTTGTCCTAATTTTGGTGATGTGTCGAGCACTTTCCATTTAACTATAATAATAATTGTAAAACATAATATATTATAATCGTGGTAATTTATGCGTGGAGGTAAAAAAAAATCATAAGCGAAAATTCGTTTGCGCGAAAAATGTTGTCACATAGGTTTAACTATTTTTTTTAAAATAGTTTGATTTAGGAGTTGTTGACATGTAAGACCTTAAATGTTTACAGACCCTTTAAGAACCCCACATTCGCATATTATGGAATAAAATGTGTTTAATAATGTAAATAGCTGAAAATAAAACTCGGCCACATGGGGTGGCCAAATATTTTCCCCATATCTAAGTTGTTGTTTAGTAGCCCTTTATGGGAATGTAGCTTGCATGTTCTTGGAAAATGAAGGATATTGGTTTACTATTATCAGGTCAGAAAATAAGGTGAAATCATATTTGATTTACTTTATCACTTGATTCAATATGGGAAGAGCATAAATTAAAGTTATGACAATAACGCTTTTATGCGAAGACCCTTCAATAATTATCCCGGTCTTATGAATATTCATTATTACTCGATTAGAACCACGTGACCACGCATCCGCATCATAGCTTGTTGTTGTTGTAGCAGGAAGTCGATACATTTTTTTATTGATTTTAATTGATTATTGAAAAACCTCCCAGTCCCCAACCACCATCCCTAACAAGAAAGATATATATATGGGTAAACAGTAGATCTACATGTAGTGTTGATATACTGATTCAGTATTGTTGTTGTTAACATGCTTTACTTCGCCAAATATAATTTACAGGCCAATGGTTTCTGTGTACTTCATTTATTGATGTTAACATGTTTTACTGTGTCAAATGTAATTTACAGACCAATGGTTACTGTGTATTTGATTTATATGCTTTTGTTTTGCGAACGGTGGTTTATTCTAGACCTTTTTAGAACCCCACCTTCGCATATCATGTAATAAAATGTGTTTTGTAAATGTAAATAGCTGAAAATAAAACTTGACCACATATCTAAGTTGTTGTTTAGTAGCCCTTTATGCGAACGCAGCTTGCTAAATTGTTCTTGGAAAATGAGGGATATTGCATACCTGTTAACCCTCCCGCATTTCGCGGGAGAATCCCGCTTTTGAGCTCGGCCTCCCGCAAAGAATGTGCATCCCGCGCGGGAGACTAAAAACTCCCGCTTTGAAATACTTCTCCCACATTATCTCCCGCGACCATAAATTTGATTAAAATCGAAAAGTTGGACGCCATTTTTGTTGTTTTTATCAGCTGGGTCATTAAAACATTTGCGTGAATCAGCCGATTGTTACTCGGAATTCTCTCGGTTTTTACTAAAAACGCCGATAATGTAAGTTGTTTACAATATCGAGTGGATAACTACACGAATCAAAGTTGTGAAAAAAGAAAATTTGAAGGCGAGTATCGTTCAATTACTTACTTAAATACGAAAAAAAAAAAAAAAAACACAGTTCAACTATGTCACAATCAAGGAGACGTTGGAATTCAGGACCTAGCACCCCTTCTTCAAAGAAAAAGAAACATTATTGCAAATTCTTGGAGGACTGGACAAAATTATACGATTGGGTGCAGCCTACTTCTTTAGGGAATGATATGGCATTTTGCAAACTTTGTTCTACAAATTTTAGTGTCAGCCATGGTGGTNGTCCTGCGCACTAAATTTGATATCTATGTTTTTATTATTACACTTACCCCTATAGACATTTTCTATGTACAAGATGTGTTTGTCGATGTTGAATCCACAGGAACACTCGTAAGAGACATTCAAATCTTTGACAGTTAGATGTAATATGGTAAGTATGAATCCATTTTTTTCAATTGATGTGTTGTATTTTGTTTTATCAGTTGAGATTCCACTATTTGACATTAAAGGTTTAACATCAGGTCCACCATACCATCTCTTTGCTTCATATACAGTGCAGTTATCCACTTTACAAAATAATGTCAAATCTTGTCCTAATTTTGGTGATGTGTCGCGCACTTGCCATTTAACTATATAATAATAATTGTAAAACATAATATATTATAATCGTGGTAACGTACGCATAGAGGTAAATAAAATCAAAAGCGAAAATTCGCTTGCGGGAAAAATGTTGACACATAGGATTAACTATTTTTTTAAAAATAGTTTGATTTCGGACTTGTTGACATTTAAGACCTTAAATGTTTATTGGCCCTTTAAGAACCACACCTTCGCATATTATGTAATACAATATGTTTAATAAATGTAAATAGCTGGAAATAAAACTCGGCCACATGGGGTGGCCAAATATTTTCCACATATCTAAGTTGTTGTTTAGTAGCCCTTTACGGGAATGTAGCTTGCATGTTCTTGGAAAATGAAAGATATTGGTTTACTATTGTCACGTCAGAAAATAGGGTGAAATCATATGTGATTTACTTTATCACTTGATTCAATATGGGAAGAGCATAAATCAAAGTTATGACAATAACGCTTTTATGCAATGACCCTTCGATAATTATCCCGTTCTAATGAATATTCATTATTACTCGATTAGTACCACGTGACCAAGCATCTACATCATAGCTTGTTGTTGTTCTGGCAGGAAGTCGATACATTTTTGTTATTGATTTTAATTGATTATTGAAAAAGCCTCCCAGTCCCCAACCACCATCCATAGCAAGAAATAAATATATGGGTAAACAGTAGATCTACATGTAAGATTGATTGTTGTTGTTAACATGCTTTACTTCGTCAAATGTAATTTACAGATCAAGGGTTTCTGTGTATTTGATTTATTGATGTTAACATGTTTTACTGTGTCAAATATAATTTACAGGCCAATGGTTTCTGTGTACTTCATTTATTGATGTTAACATGTTTTACTGTGTCAAATGTAATTTACAGACCAATGCATGGTTACTGTGTATTTGATTTAGATGCTTTTGTTTTGCGAACGGTGGTTTATTTTGAACTTTTTAGAACCGCACCTTCGCATATTATATAATAAAATGTGTTTTATAAATGTAAATAGCTGAAAATAAAACTTGACCACATATCTAAGTTGGTTTTTAGTAGTCCTTTATGCAAACGTAGCTTGCTAAATTGTTCTTGGAAAATGAGGGATATTGGTTTACTATTGTCACGTCAGAAAATAAGGTGAAATAAGTATCTGATTTACTTTAGCTTACTTATACTTAACACAATTTCAACCGAGGCAGTTGATATATGGTGTTAAATATGTATTATTGAAGCATGTCATGGGTTGGAAATTATTTGCATTGTGCAATGTTTCGTTGAGTGATTTGCCATTTCCCGCGAAGAAATGTTAGGTGTAGACACATATCAAACTCTTTATAATAGGCGAGGAATAGAAGGAGGGCAGCCGATTTACCGGAGGTGTGCCGATTGCTGGAAAATATCTTGCTCTACATTCGTCTAACTAACATATCTTAGTTTCTTCTGTATTGCTTTGTCGACCATTGTTTGTTGTTTGTCTTCTGTTTTATTTTCTGTTGTTCACAGCCAATGTTGATTATCCTTTTGGTATCGCCTATCTTTATCTCAGTATAATTTATCCCTCAGGCATATGTGACCTAACCGATTTTGGTTATCCTGTTTAGGCCCTTTGATTTTATTGTACCCAAAGCATTAAATTATTTGTCTTTCCAATCTTTCGATTTTGAACGTACCCGATGAAGGTTATTCTGGAAACGAGTCCTGCGCACTAAATTTGATATCTATGTTTTTATTATTACACTTACCCCTATAGACATTTTCTATGTACAAAATGTGGTTGTCGATGTTGAATCCACAGGAACACTCGTAAGAGACATTCAAATCTTTGACAGTTAGATGTAATATGGTAAGTATGAATCCATTTTTTTCAATTGATGTGTTGTATTTTATTTTATCAGTTGAGATTCCACTATTTGACATTAAAGGTTTAACATCAGGTCCACCATACCATCTCTTTGCTTCATATACAGTGCAGTTATCCACTTTACAAAATAATGTCAAATCTTGTCCTAATTTTGGTGATGTGTCGCGCACTTTCCATTTAACTATAATAATAATTGTAAAACATAATATATTATAATCGTGGTAATTTACGCGTGGAGGTAAACAAAATCATCAGCGAAAATTCGTTTGCACGAAAAATGTTGTCACATAGGTTTAACTATTTTTTTTTTAAATACAGTCGACTCTCGTTATCTCGAACTCGGTTGAGTCGAATTTCCGGTTGAGTCGAATTTTTATCGAAGTCCCGAACTTCGTTGTGTATAAATATATATAATTTGACTCCTGTTGAGTCGAATTCGGATGAGTCGAAATTTCGGTTGTGTCGAATAAAAGTTTTGGTTCCGAGATGTAGAAAGCCATATTATTTACATTTGTTAAGTCGAATTTACCTGTCAAATCATGTGTATTAGCTTGGGATTAAAATCGTATCACAGGTGAAACATCCGATCATTGACTTTGACATTTTTACCTTAGGCTATTTCACATGTTTATTTCATAATCTGTCAAATTAATTAGTGATAATATTTGAATTGGCTTGGTATCATGACACATGTTAAAAGTGTACAATCAAAAATTATCGATTTCTAATAAGTGCGCTTGGGTCGGCATACATCAATGATTATTAAAAAAACACAACGGTCGAACGGAAGCGTTTTATCTATTGAATTACTTGTCGGAAATTAATTTACATTAAAGGAGATGTATAATTTCTCAATTTTGAGAAAATTTTACTCTTAATTAACAGTTGTAATAAAAGGGGAAATTTTTTTCACTTCCAACATGTCTTTCATAATGTCTTCTGATAATACTATTGCACGTGTGTCTGGTGAAAATTTCGCTCGAGTTGTCTCCCTTTCGTCGTTAAAAAAAATACAGTTCCGGTATTTCTCATAGGTTGACTCGAATTTTTTCCATGGTCCCATCGAATTCGAGATAACGAGAGTCGACTGGATATTGGTTTACTATTATCACGTCAGAAAATAAGGTGAAATCATATTTGATTTACTTTATCACTTGATTCAATATGGGAAGAGCATAAATTAAAGTTATGACAATAACGCTTTTATGCGAAGACCCTTCAATAATTATCCCGGTCTTATGAATATTCATTATTACTCGATTAGTACCACGTGACCACGCATCCGCATCATAGCTTGTTGTTGTAGCAGGAAGTCGATACATTTTTTTTATTGATTTTAATTGATTATTTAAAAACCTCCCAGTCCCCAACCACCATCCCTAACAAGAAAGATATATATATGGGTAAACAGTAGATCTACGTGTAGTGTTGATATACTGATTCAGTATTGTTGTTGTTAACATGCTTTACTTCGCCAAATATAATTTACAGGCCAATGGTTTCTGTGTACTTCATTTATTGATATTAACATGTTTTACTGTGTCAAATGTAATTTACAGACCAATGGTTACTGTGTATTTGATTTAGATGCTTTTGTTTTGCGAACGGTGGTTTATTCTAGACCTTTTTAGAACCCCACCTTCGCATATCATGTAATAAAATGTGTTTGTAAATGTAAATAGCTGAAAATAAAACTTGACCACATATCTAAGTTGTTGTTTAGTAGCCCTTTATGCGAACGCAGCTTCCTCTTCTTCTTGGAAAATGAGGGATATTGGTTTACTATTGTCACGTCAGAAAATAAGGTGAAATAAGTATCTGATTTACTTTATCATTTGATACAATATGGGAAGAGCATAAATATACAATACGCTATGAAAATACATACTATATACTAGCATTGCCTGGGGAGTCTTGTGAAAATAAATAAAATAAGTTTGTTTGACATGTTTTAGTATCCCGAGAGTATCATCCGTCAGTGGTTTATTAGATATGTTTGTTATTGAAGTTAATATTTCCTAAATACTCTTTTTTATTATTAAAACTAAGGTTCTCCTCCCTCAGGCATATGTGACCTTACTCAATTTTGGCTATCCTGTTTATGTCTTTTTTGTTTTATTGCTCCCAAAAGTTTAAATTATTTGGCTTTCCAATCTTTCGGTTTTGAGAGTCCAAGGAACTTGCTATGCGCACTAAATTTGATATCTACATTTTCATTAGTGATGTGCATGTTTTTCATTTTGTCAAATTACATATATGTAGGTATTTAGTTTATGTCTTATGTTTTATTTATTATAATTTGTATTTATTTACGTATACTGTTGTCCTACACGATATCAATAATCACAATGATGTGTCGTGCTTAACAATAACAGGACGCTGCCACTAGCAGAGCAGCAACTGCTGAGCCTTCCAGAACACATGTGCTCATCTCCGGTTTTTAGTGGGGTTCGTGTTGCCCAATCTTTAGTTTTCTGTGAAGTGTTTTGTAGATCATTGTTTGTCTTTTGATCTTTTTCTTTTGGTCATTGTATTGTCTGTCTTATTCGATTGATGGCTTCTGATTACCCCTTCGGTATCTTCAAACTTTTCTTTTGGTGTGTGATATACAACATATAAACTTAAAACATAAAAGTTAGCCTTCACCTGATTTATTTCATAAATATATTTGTAAGTTCACATTTCTTAAATCAAAGCGCGAAAGCGCTGATATACGGTTTTGCCTTGAAACTTTATATTAGCTGTGATTTGAAGAATGGATGATTTCCAAATAATCAGACATTCCATACTAACATATATCACCAACTTTAATGCTGCAGAAAAGTGATAGTGTAGCTCTTTTTGCATCTGACATGCTTGGGATTTTTATTTTGCAGTGTTAAGTATATATGAGGAACATAACATGTCCGACATACTTCGTGATGAATCATTTGACCAATAATTGGTACCCAGTCTGTGTATTCAGGGTGTCAACTTAACTACAAATGTATGTCAATGAGGTCAAGGTTATATGTCATATTATGATTGGCATGGACTATACTAAATCAACCATCATAGCAAATATCTCAAACTTCTCAATAAAATGTTCACTTAAATGTGGAATGGGTTAAGAGTCAGGTGACAGAGATCTTACTGACAAGATGAACCACTAAATGTCATTAACTTGGTATAAGCCATAACTCTGGTAAGTATGACATCACAGTGTTTGACATCTTTTATTATGGCTATATACAACATGTCCAAGTGCTTATGTGTTCACTATTGACCAATCAAATTAAAGCTGCTCCTATATGTCACTCCATGCAGCTCCATTCTATTTTCTGTTTTTATTACCTTTTCTGATTTTATTATTTAATGCTTTCCAAATCAAGGTAGCTATAATTTAATTGGTCAATGTCATATGTGACTAGAACTTGAAAAGATGCTTTAATGTGTAATTGGTCTTCTTTTTTACAAAGAAACTTATGTCTTACTTGTGTAGATTTTGACTCCTGATGTTGAAATGAAGCCCAATGCAATACTAGTACTGTGGCTACGCCACAAAAGAATACTTCTGTGGCCCA
>MJUT01008203.1:246480-261805 GCA_002080005.1 Gigantidas platifrons
TACCTCCTAGCACACACATACATTACCTCCTAGCACACACATACATTACCTCCTAGCACACACATACATTACCTCCTATCACACACATACACAACCTCCTAGCACACACATACGCTACCCCCTAGCACACACATGCATTACCTCCTAGCACACACATACATTACCTCCTATCACACACATACATTACCTCCTAGCACACACATACATTACCTCCTAGCACACACATACATTACCTCCTAGCACAGACATACCTGACCAATCACTTTCATGACCTGGTAAGGACACTTCAATAAACAAAATGTGGCATGTCTAAGATAGGGTTATAATTCCAACCGCCCCCTCTGAGAGAAATGATGCCGTCATCAAATGTTTGCACGTGTGTGTAAAATGCTAACCCTTACTCACATATTAATTCCATATTGTGAACTGATACTGTCATGATGGGTGATGTGTGTAACTCATGGAATAATATGGTGACACAATTTGATAATTTTTTTAGAAGATAATAGGAAATTTGCTCTGTAAGTTTTTAAATCCCCACTACTATCGTTCTATCTTTCGACTTTTTTTTCTGAACCTCTGTGTAATTTTCCAGGACGATTTACAATCAAACCTGCCTTAAGGGTGTAGACCCGAGTTTCCCTAAATTTTTCCCATAATTCAATTTTTTTTTTATTTGCATCATGAAATAGTTATGTCTAAATACATTATCTGCCAAAGTTTCAAAGAAATTCACCGTGCCGTTTTTTCCATAGCACATCCTAAATATAGCAATTTTGGGGGTATTCTTGACGCCAGATGGTAATACTAGTTTCGGAAGATTCTAATAGATATGCACATTTATTTCTGATTGAATGGAAATATTTTGGCTTTAATATACTTGAGAGTGTTGTTGTTGAATAAATATGAAATACCGTATCTAGCAAATCTGAATATCCTGTTTGGAGATAATCATGTGCAAAACAGTGGAAACGGCAAAAAAGGGGGGATGCCTTGAGGACCACCTTGGTATTAAAAATCGGATTAAAAAAATTCCTGTCAATTAATTTTCACCACAAAATGTCACACTAAAGAATAGACATCATTGCACCAAATTTTACAAACTTTTACCGTCAGATTTTTAAAATATTAAAATTTATGTCTTTCATGGATGGCATCCAGGAAAAAATGAAATTGTCGAGGAAAGTTATCACACACCCACCCTTTGCTAATTTCTTTGTTTGTGAGATAAAAAAAAATAACTAGTTACCAATAACAAAAAGCTTTTGAATTTTTATAATTGACACAGTGGATGTCCAAATTACCAAATGACTGCATTTGTCTTTTTTATTTTAATATCAGCTAGGGAGGGGGAGGGGTGGTTTGAGAGTGACTCTACTTGATTAATTCAATACAAAAAAAACAAAACACAGACAGTCATGCAGCTGTATTGCTAAATTCCTTCAAATTCTGTGCTCCAGTTGTATTCGTTTTATTCTGTTTTATTCTTTAGTTGTCTTAGGAGAAGGGGGCGTGGTATAAGAGATGATAAGATATTACAATTTTTTTCCCAAACACAGCTTTCTATTTTTTTACTACCATAAAATGAATTTGCTCTATAGTTTCATAATATTTAAGATTCTGATGTATATACCGGTATTTATTTATTTTTTTACAAACCCTTGTAATTCAATAGAAAAAGTGTGTTACCCAAATTGTATTACATTTATGGCATTTTTGAAAACATATTTCGATGAACATTTTTTCTAGAAAGAGATATTTCAATGATATCTTGTGGGCACCGGCATATAATAATAACACACTGCCTGACACTGGTATGAGCAGCAATAAGATATAAAAATATTAGGGGGGATTTTTCAAATGCACAGATGATCATATATTTGAGAAGACACTGAAAATAGAGTTATCTCCCATAACCTAGGCCTACACCCTTAAAGGGCACCTCTATAAAACAAATCACTGTCAATAAAGGGAAGTCTCGTTTTTCCATCAACGAATAGTGCATATAATTGTATATAGATGGCAAGTGCTCATAAAGACCACATTTTCAGGTTCCTTTGAATGGCTTTTATATACAAGATTGACTGTATTAATTTTATTCCACATGAAAAGGTTTTATGCTATCAACTATATCGTATTAAGCATGCTAGAAAATCTCGGTTATATAATTAGAAACATGTACTGCTAATCATTCGAGCGTAGCCGGGCTCACCTCATATTTATTTGTTTGAGTGTGTGTTGCTCATCTGTTAATTGTTTTGTGTTTTTGTTTGCCTTCGTTCTGTGTCTCGTTGCGAAGGTTACCCGTGTCTCTGGAATGCCCATGTTGGGTTTTTCCAATGCTTATTTAAAAACAAGTAAGTTAAAGCAAGAAGCATCAACATTTTATTGTATGACACCATGACTTGGTTAATCGCTACGTAACATCTATGTCCAGGAATATGCTACACTTGACGTAACCACTTTCAGGTCCTTTGCTCCTCATGTTTTATCACCAGGTTTGTAAGTATAGTAACACGACGGGTGCCACTAGTGGATCAGGAACTGCTATCATTACAGAGCTCCTGATTTCACCTCCGTTTTCTAGTAGGGATTTTTGGTTTTATGTGTGGTGTTTTGTAGATCGTTGTTTGTCCATTCATCCTTTTTTGATTTACAGATTCTAATTACACCTTTGGTATCTTCAAACTCTTCTACCTATGAAGTGGATTTTGTTGTAGATGGTTCATATAATACACTATTTCAACGAAATAATAAATATGAATGCATGGTTCGTATAATATATTAAGCTAACGAAATATCAAATATGAATGGAATTGATGTTGTTTGTTTGATGGTGCTTAACATCACTGACAAACTTTATCACATAATGTTGTACACCTCGCCCTGACCACGATTCGAACTCACAACATCAGTGGTTGCATAGTAGTTGTAAATCCAACTACCATATGATCTCACGACGACACCTAAATGCAATTGAGTATATATATTGTACGTAAATGTACTAGATACAACGGACAAAAACTGGAACACCGCGGTCATCATGCAATATTACCCAATATGTGCCTTAAACTACCAGTGCTTCATGTAATATTAATACTTACCTTGGACAGGCCCTTCTGTATCATCATCATCAGACATGTTTCTAAAAGTAAAAAGGAAGAACAATCATAGGATCTACATGTCCACAAATACTACAAAATATGATAACACATACCAATTTATTTCACACAACCGAACATTAACGAATTTTGAAAATTAACAAAGAAGTAGACAAAATATTGTCGATCATATCTTTCGGTCAGCCGATAAAAATGCGGGAAGGGAGGTAAGTCGGTTTCTTCTATGGTGTTTAACGCCACTTTCAACAATATTTCAGTTATATCTTGGCGGTCAGTTTTATTGGTGGAGGAAACCAGAGGACCTGGGGAAAACCACCCACCTGTCGCAAGTCACTGACAAACTTTATGTACACCTCGTCCTGATCAAGATTCGAATTCACAACATCAGTGGTGATAGACAGTGATTGTATAGGTAGCTGTAAATCCAACTACCATACATACAATCTTGACCACGACAGCACATGTGGGGGATAAGGGTGGTGTTATCAAAGTATTAATTTCCTTGGCACATTATTAATTTCCGGGGTAAAGTATTAAATTTTAATACTTTCCCTCGGAAATCAGTATGAACCTTGAGGATTAATACTAAATCGTGGAGATTAGGCTTGCTTCGAGAGATTAAGTGCTACACCGTCAAATTAATACTTTGTTGGGCTGGATTTTATCGATGATTTGATGATTTTTTCTGCTTAACGCCACTTTCAACAATATTTCAGCTATATCATGGCGACCAGTTATAGTGGTGGAGGAAGCCGGAGTACCCGGAGAGAACCACCGACCATGGGTAAGCAACTGGTAAACTTTATCACTTGCAGTTGCGAGTCGAGTACACCCTTTTTTGTAATTTACAAAGCCGGGCGCAAACCCACGCCGTATTGGTGATAGGCTTGTATGAGTTGTTAGATCCAGCGACCTAACTCATTGAGCCACCCGGGCCCCGATAATCTTTATATAATTATCTTATCTATATATCTTATAGATGTTTGTACATTTATCGATTTTTTACAGATGGGTACGTATACGCGATCGAGTTGAGAAAACGTGGATGTGTGTTTTCATTTAGTTATGAATTTGTATGGTATCGATAGTGTATTCACCGTTGGCAGTAGTAACAAACGAATACACAACAAATGAAAACGGAATACATATTTCGCCAAAGATCGAGTCTGTATTAATGAATATATACAATCAAGAATGCATGGCTGACAAAAAATAACCAGAGGCTTTCAAGAGCATGTATCTCTCACCTGAGGCACCAAAATCATTCCTTCTTAGTTCGGTTTCAAGGTTAAGCTTCAATTGTCCCAGATGTATTTTAAAACATTTTCCTATAGGGTCCGATGTTAAACCAAGTCATGCCGTAGCTTGAATCTTGAATTCCATATTGAACAAAAAAGCTAAACTTTGTAGAGGACCATCCAATGAACAATCATGTACAGTTTGGTTTCACATTTGAACATTTTTCTCATAGGGTCCAATGTTAATCTATCCTGTGGTGGTGGCCATCTTGGATTTCTGATTGGCATAAAAAACTTGAACTTTGTAGAGGATCTTTCAGTGATTATTCCTGGGAAGTTTGGTTTCAGGGAATATGTCTTCTAAAATATTGTTCCTATAGAATCAAATGTTAAACCATTTTTATTTTATTTTTGGTGTTTAACGCCACTTTCAACAATATTTCAGCTATATCATGGCGACCAGTTTTAGTGGTGGAGGAAGCCGGGGTACCCGGAGAGAACCACCGACTATGGGCAAGTAACTGGTAAACTTTATCACTTGCGGCTCAGAGTCGAGTGCACCCTTGTTTGTAATTTACAACGCCTGGCGCGAACCCACACCGTATTGGTGATAGGCTTGTATGAGTTGTTAGATCCAGCGACCTTACTCATTGAGCCACCCGGGCCCCCCAAGTCATGCGTTAGCAGCCATCCTGAATTTGAAATCAAAACAAAACGCCTAAACTTTGTAGAGGACCATCCAATGAACATTCATGTACAGTTTGCTTTCAATCAGATGCATAGCTTCTAATAGGAAGGTATTTGAACATTTTCTAATAGGATTCAATGTTAATCAATTTCACTGCAGCCATCTTGGATTTCCGATTGGCATAAACAAATTTACAGCTTTGTAGAGGACCTTCCAATGATCAATTGTTGGAACTTTGGTTTCAATTGTTTCAGTGGCTTCAGAGAAGACTTAAATGTGAAAAGTTTGCAGAAGATGACGGAAGAGTGATGACAATAGCACACATGACCCTTTGGGATCAATCTAATTAAAATTAGGTCTACGCACTTGCTCCCCCCTTTTTTGTTTTGGTCGCTGCGTGGTACTACCACGCAGCGACCAAAACAAACTAGAGGCTCACATGTATTGCTCACCTGACATAACTAAGTCCTCTTAAGAATGTCTGCACGCCGAATACATCTATAAGATACTATTCAAATCCCATAGGATTCTATGTTAAAACTATATGTCTGCTCATGGCAGCCATCTTGGATGGAGGTAGTAGTCACCGGACACAATTTTAAAAGTATACTACCCAAGGACCATCCATGCCATATTTGCTTTAAATTGGCTGACTGGTTTCAGAGGGAAGAATTTTAAACAATTTTCCCATAGGGTCCTATGTTAAAACTATGTCCGCTGACGGTGGCAATCTAGGATGGAGGTCGGGCTCACAGGACATAATTTTGAAAGTTGACCACCTAAGGACCATTCATGCCATGTTTGCTTTAAATTGACTTGCTGGTTTCAGAGGAGAAGACTTTTAAAAATTGTTTCCATAGGTCCTATGTTAAAACTAAGTCGAGTCATGGTGCCCATCTTCAATTTCCGATCAGCAAACGATTCACCAGTTTAGTAGAGGATCACCCAATGATCATTCCTGTAAAGTCACAATTCAATTGGCTTAGTGGATTCTAATAAGAAGATTTTTAAAATTTCGACCAATCAGAACACATTATGAGCCCTGGCAGCCATGTTGGATTTCCGATCAGCGCCAAAAACAAAAATATTGTATATGACCATCTAATGAACATTTCTGCCAAGTTTGGTTCAAATCTGTTTCGTGGTTTCAGAAAAAAAGATGAAAATGTGAAATTCCCGTAGGGTCCAATGTTAAACTAAGTCTAGTCATGGCGGCCATCTTGAATTTCCGATCAGCAAATGATTCACAAATTTAGTACAGGATCACCCAATGATCATTCCTGTAAAGTCACAATTCAATTGGCCTAGTGGTTTCTAACAAGAAGATTTTTTAAATTTCGACCTATCAGAACACATTATGGGACCTGGCAGCCATGTTGGATTTCCGATCAGCGCCAAAAACAACAATCTTGTATATGACCATCTAATGAACATTTCTGCAAAGTTTGGTTCAAATCTGTTTCGTGGTTTCAGAAAAAAAAGATGACCAGAGGCTCCCAGGAGCCTGTAATCGCTCACCTGGATCAAAGCTGCTTTCAATAACAACGCAACTGCGCTGTGGTGCGCCATCTTAGTGGGAGAGTGTGACTGTAGGACATCATTTGGAAAAGGACCATCGAATGACTATTCCATCAAAGTTTGATTCTAATTGAGCTACTGGTTCCAGAAAAGATGTTTTTTTATGTGAATTTCCCATAGGGTCCTATGTTAAACTAAGTTCAGCTGTGCAGCCATCTTGGTCAGAGGGCGGGACCACCAGACACAATTTTGGAAGAGGACCATCCAATGAATATTTTATCAAAGTTTGGTTCCAATTGAGTAACTGATTCCAGACAAGAAGATTTTTATGTGAATTTCCCATAGGGTCCTATGTTAAGCTAAGTTCGGCTGTAGGGACCATCTTGGTCGATAGATCTTGACATATTGAACATGTTTGCAGTTTAAACTTAACATCCACCTCTTATAGTTTTTGAAATATAAGACGAAAAGCATTAAAAAAAAATTAATTGTATGGAAAAAAGGGCAATAACTCCAAAATGGGTAATGTGATTTACCTCAAAATTGCAGGGTATGTAGATCTTGACATGCTGCAAATTTTTCCTATTTAAACTTAACCTTTATCTCTTATAGTTTTTGAAATATCAGACGAAAAGTATTAAAATTTTACAAATTTGATGAAAAAAGGGCAATAACTCCAAGATGGGTAATGGGATTTACTTCAAAATTGCAGGGTAGGTAGACCTAGACATGCTACATAATTTTGCAATTTAAACTTAACCTTTATCTCTTATAGTTTTTGAAATATAAGACGAAAAGTATTAAAATTTTTAAAATTTGATGAAAAAAGGGCAATAACTACTAATGGGTAATAGGATTTACTTCAAAATTGTAGGGTTGGTAGATCTTGACATGCTGAACATGTTTGCAGTTTAAACTTAACATCTATCTCTTATAGTTTTTGAAATAAAGGGCGAAAAGTATTAAAATTTTGAAAATTTGATGGAAAAAAGAGCAATAACTCCAAAATGGGTAATGGGATTTACCTCAAAATTGCAAAGTAGGTAGATCTAGACATGCTACATAATTTTGCAAATTAAACTTAACCTTTATCTCTTATAGTTTTTGAAATATAAGACGAAAAGTATTAAAATTTAAAAAAATTGATGAAAAAAAGGGCAATAACTCCAAACAAAAAGTATTAAAATTTTGAAAATTTGATGAAAAAAGGGCAATAACTCCAAAATGGGTAATGGGATTTACCTCAAAATTGCAGGGTATGTAGATCTTGACATGCTGCATATTTTTGCAGTTTAAACTTAACCTTTATCTCTTATAGTTTTTGAAATATCAGACGAAAAGTATTAAAATTTTGAAAATTTGATGAAAAAAGGGCAATAACTCCAAAATGGGTAATTAAATTTACTTCAAAATTGCAGGGTAGGTATATCTTGACATACTGAACAGTTTTTGTGCCTAAACTTTACATCTATCTCTTATCGTTTTTGAAATAAAGGACGAAAAGTATTAAAATTTTGAAAATTTGATGAAAAAAAGGGCAATAACTCCAAAATGGGTTATGGGATTTACTTCAAAATTACAGGGTAGGTAGATCTTGACATGCTACATATTTTACCACTAAACTAAACCTCTATCTCTTATAGTTTTTGAAATATAAGACGAAAAGTATTACAATTTTAAAAAGTTTATGAAAAAATACCTGGCCGCAAGACAGACCATCCAACTCGCCTGTGCAATCTATAGTTACATGTGAATGTCATAACCATGTGGTTAGTGTTTAATTTGGTTAACAGCAATACTTCAGTTTAGCCAAAAGAGAAACATTTAATGGTATTAAAAATAGACATAAAATGTAATAGTAAAACAGGTCTTAACAAAAATGTCGAAGTCATTAAGGCAGAAATAGTAGGTCATGGTGACCTATATTTGTATATATATGCGGTGTATTTAAATGTTCACGACAAATTCACATGTGAAGTTTCATCAACCTGGGCCAAGTAGTTTGTCTACATTGGACCTAAACGCAAACGTTCACGCAAAAATGTCGAAGTCATTCAGGCAGAAATAGTAGGTCACGTGACCTATATTTGTGTGCGGTGAATTTAAATGTTCACGACAAGCGCACATGTGAAGTTTCATCAACCTGGGCCAAGTAGTTTGTCTACATTGGAGCTAAACGCAAACGTTAACATTGGACGCCGACACTGCCGCCGCCGACGACGACGACGCACAAGTGACAACATAAGCTCTTCAGTACTTTGTACAGGTGAGCTAAAAAGGGCAATAACTCCAAGATGGGTAATCAGATTTACTTCAAAATTGCAGGGTAGGTAGATCTTGACATGCTGAACATGTATGCAGCTTGAATTTAACATCTATCTCTCATAGTTTTTGAAATAAAGGACAAAATGTACAAAATATGCCTAATCGGTAGAAATCGGCTGAAAGAAAAAGTGCACAGAAAAACCCGTAATATATGTTAAGCTACACATTGCCATCTAGCTGCAGTTGAAAATTTAGCTCATTTTAACTTATACTTAAGCAGCAATAGACAATTGAAATTTCATCCCCCTTTTTTTCTATTTTTAGCTTGGCGGCCATCTTGGTTTTAAGTCGGCAACACCGGACACAATTTCGGAAGGGGGCCATCCAAGGACCATTCCACCAAAGTTTGGTTGCAATTGGCCCAGTAGTTTCTGAGGAGAAGATTAAAATGTGAAATGTTGACGAACGGACGACGGACGACGGACGACGGACGAAAAGTGATGGCAATAGCTCACATGACCCTTTCGGTCAGGTGAGCTAAAAATGTGAAATTCCCATAGGGTTCAATGTTAAACTAAGTCGAGTCATGGCGGCCATCTTGAATTTCCTATCAGCAAACGATTCATAAGTTTAGTACAGGATCACCCAATGATCATTGCTGTAAAGTCACAATTCAATTGGCTTAGCGGTTTCTAACAGTAAGATTTTTAAAATTTCGACCAATCAGAACACATTATGCGCCCTGATAGCCATGTTGGATTTCCGATCAGCGCCAAAAACAAAAATCTTGTATATGACCATCTAATGAACATTTCTGCCAAGATTGGTTCAAATCTGTTGCGTGGTTTCAGAAAAAAAAGATGAAAATGTGAAATTCCCGTAGGGTCCAATGTTAAACTAAGTCGAGTCATGGCGGCCATCGTGGATATGCGATCGGCACAAAAATAACAAATTTAGTAGAGGACCATCCAGTCATCATTTCGGTAATGTTACAATTCCATCGGCTAAGTAATTTCTGACAAGAAGATTTTCAAAGTTTCAACCAATCAGAACACATTATTGGCCCTGGCGGACATGTTGGATTTCCAATCTGCACCAAAATAACAAATTTAGTACAGGACCTCCCAATGAACATTTCTGCCAAATTTGGTCCAAATCAGTTCAGTGGTTTCAAAGAAAAAGAAGAAAGTATGAACAGTTTACAGACGCGGACGACGACGACGCGGACGACGACGACGGACGCAAAGTGATGACAAAAGCTCACATGACCCTTTGGGTCAGGTGAGCTAAAAAGGGGGGAGCAAGTGCGTAGAGCTAATTTTAATTAGATTGCTTTGGGATGTACACCTAACAATGAATCTAAAGACCAAATATACATTGTAGTCAACCAATTATAACTGAGAAACTGACTTAATCACGAAAAACTTAACGTGAATCTCTGAACCATGACAATGAGGTCAAGGTCAGGTGACATCTGCCAGACTGGCATGTACACCTGACAACAAATCTAAAGTTTGACCAGGGTTTTTGCTGGCTCTATTGGGAATTGCTACCTAACCTAAATTGGGAAATTTTATCGACAAAATATGAATTTGAAATTAACTTAGGCAATAATAAACAAAATAACTTTGCAGTAGAATTTATTTCACTTAATTACAACCTTTTCATCTTTGAATTTGTCCACTAATGTGTCAAGATTACTATCCGACAGTTTGTCCTTTCCTTCCATGGATCATATCAAAACTGATAAAAGCTTCCATATTCATTTGGGTCAATCTTTACCTCAAAAGAGTTTTAATCAAATTCATATATGAAAAGCTCCTTTCCATAGAGGCAGGGATGATATTCATCAAGTAAAGGATGGATGAATTAGTGGGATCAGTTTGAAAAAGTTCACAATATTTACACAAATAACCTGATATGATTTAATACAAATATAATGAGGATAACTAGGAAAAACTTTGCTCATACTTAAGTGAACTAAACCTTCTCATATCCTGCTTAACGAATGTTGGATGATTTTCATCCAACTCTGAATTTGTAACGTTATTTGTGCTGTCTGTAATAAAAGATAAGAGTAGCAACACTGAGTCAGTATCCTCGCCGTGAGTTTGACATCAAGTCGACTTCAGAAATGCTGATTTCATCATCATTTTCCTTGGGTTTCTTCTTTTTCGTTGTCACGAAAAAAGAATCAATTGACTGTGTTTGCTTTGCCTCTTTAGGCTTTGTTTTTATTCAGGTAATATTTACTGTTGTGACACATGTTTATGTCAAAAAAGAACGACGATCGAGTGTACAGAAGAAGCTTACAGATGACCGGATATGTAATCACGTAATATAAAAAAACGTTTCCGGAAACGGTTACTAAATCCGGATTTTACCGACAATAACTCCAGTCAGTTTGGGAATTATCTGACTGATTTTGGGAAAAATGGACCCTATTTTTCATTGGGAATGCGGCCGAAATTCGGTAGTAAAATAAGGGGAGCAAAAACCCTGTTGACCAATAACTAATAATAACTGACAAACTGACCTAATCACGAAAACTTAACGTTGATTTTACTAAGTCACTGAACCATGAAAATAAGGTCAAGGTCAACTGACAATTGTCAGACGGAAACTTCAGACCATAAGGCATCTATATACAAAATATGGATTGTCTACCTCTTCTACCTTCTGAAATATAAAGCATTCTACAAATAGTTTACACCGTAGCCGCCACCGCCGCCGGTAATGCATACCTGTGTCTCATCTTCAGCAACATTCGTCGCAGGCGAGACAAAATAACTCCAAATTGTCAGTCGAAACAGGACAAAAATTTCAGATTTTACATCTATTGTCAGTCTGAGTTTCATGAAATTATGAAAAGGTTTGTGAAAGTTATTCAAGACTGGAACAAGTTAAGCACGCAGAATTATGGAAAAAGGAAAGTTCAAATTGTCTGTCAAAATGGATAAAAATTGAAAATCATTTTGGAAAACTTTCTGTTTCAAAATTTATATGTAGGTACAATGTTTTGAGCCTCAAGAAGCTCCCGTCTAAGTTTAATGGAATTATTATGGGACGAAGTCCCAACTATGGTAGAAATAGCAATATTTTGATTCCAGATCCATATCACTAATAGACAAAATTCCATGCACTGGAAATGATGCACCGGAAACCAATACAAGGGGTTTCTGCAGAAATTCGGATGCACAGTAATCTAGAACTACTTCCGGTTATGAATGTTAAAAGTCATCCCCGATATATCTCGGTCCAACCAATCTCGACACTATTTTGATGCGTGAAATTGGCAGATAATTTTCAGATTCGCGAGCATTCATGGCCATGCCTGTTTCAATAGATGGAAAGAGCATCCTTACACTGTACTACAGTACACTCCAAAAAGTACACAAAAGTAAGTCAAATTTCTATTTCAATCATCCCAAGGATTTAAATGATTTAAATATTAGATAATGTGGATTTTGCTTCGCTGGCACTACAGGTAGCACCAGTCTTATATTATTGTTTATCGTCCCAAGTTAGGTAACACCTATTATCATATTATATGAAGGTTTAATAAAGTTGTTTATAATATTAAAAATTTATTGAACAGATTAATCGATGTCCACATGGAAGATGAGGATGGACATTGTGACTGCTGTATCGCTTTCAACAATGATTTTACTGATGTTTACACTTATTCTGAATGTCCAAGTGATTAAAAAATGCATTTTAAAAATGGGGTAAAAACTAAACCCATTTATATTTTGTAGCTGACTTTAATTTATACTGAGTGTATGCAGTTGAATGCTACAACAATTTAGATTAATTTGTATGAAAAATCCAGAAGATTTCATTTGTCTATAGATCTATCTACCCACAGGCATTCGAATTCCGGATCCCCCTTTTTCCTCATTTGGTCCCTCCCGCGATTATGGTATGGATCTTCGTCTGGAAGTATATCTTTGAGTCATTTATCCATATTTTACAACATTTCGTGTTACAATTCTCTCGTTCTACTAACTGTTGTTTTTAAGTCCAGCTGCCGTTTTAGTTTATCGTGCAAGGTCCAGTTTTCGTGGATTTTCAGGAACTCTTTTACTATATTGAAATAAAATAAAAATGCAGCAAACAGTGATGAGACAACACCCTACAACAAGTATATTGCAAAAGTAGTACAAAAAGGAAACAAATTTGATCCAATTTATACCAAAAAAAGATTGCACCACGTAGCCATGTGTCCCCCCGCCACAATAAAAAGAGGTGTAATGTGAGTGTAATGTTATCTATGTGATATATTTATAAAGTCGAGAAAGCATCCGAGAAGCAACAGCCGAGTTGCAAGTCAAAATCTTTGGGCATTTAACTAATCTATTTACCCTGATCATAAATATATATGGCTTAGGGGTGGGGATCTCAACCATTAAAAAGTTCACTTCAGATAGGAGTGGGGTATGACCCCCAGGGCCAAAGAAATAAGGCATTTGATTTGCCTAGTCACCTGATCATAAATATATATGGTTTAGGGGTGGGGATCTCAACCATTAAAAGTTCACTTCAGGTAGGGGGTGGGGTATGACCCCTGGAGTCCTTAGCTATTAGGAATTTAATTTGCCTAGTCACCATGATCATACATATATATGGTTTAGGGGTGGAGATCTCAATCATTGAAAAGTTTACTTCAGGTTGGGGGTGGGGTATGACCCCCAGGGCCTGAGATATAAGGCATTTAATTTTCCTAGTCACCCTGATCATAAATATATATGACTTAGGGATGGGGATCTCAACCATTAAACAGTTCACTTCAGGTAGGGGTGGGTATGACCCCTGGGGCCTGAGCTATGAGGCATTTAATTTGCCTAGTCACCCTGATCATAAATATATATGGTTTAGGGGTGGGGATCTCAACCATTAACAAGTTCACTTCAGGTAGGGGGTGGGGTATGACCCCTGGAGGCCTTAGCTATAAGGCATTTAATTTGCCTAGTCACCATGATCATACATATATATGGTCTAGGGGTGGGGATCTCAGCCATTAAAAAGTTTACTTCAGGTAGGGGGTGGGGTATGCCCCTCAGGGCCTGAGATATAAGGCATTTAATTTGCCTAGTCACCCTGATCATAAATATATATGGCTTAGGGGTGGGGATCTCAACCATTAAAAAGTTCACTTCAGGTAGGGGTGGGGTATGACTCCTGGGGCCTGAGCTATGAGGCATTTAATTTGCCTAGTCACCCTGATCATAAATATATATGGTTTAGGGGTGGGGATCTCAACCATTAAAAGGTTCACTTCAGGTAGGGGGTCGGGTATGACCTCTGGGGCCTTAGCTAATAGGCATTTGATTTGCCTAGTCACCCTGATCATAAATATATATGGTTTAGGGTGGGGATTTCGGCCACATTTTTTATTGATATTCGCCAGAGGGGTGGGGCTGAGCTGGGGGAGGGGGGAATGTTGCATCCCCAACTTCACATTGGCATCTCCACCCATACCAAATATTAAGTTCCTATCTTTTGTGATTTCAGAGAAATGTGTAATTCTCAAAATATGTACTTTTCTATAAAAAACATGATTTTACAAGAATTTTATTTTCGAATTTTGCCCAGTTTCGAACTTAAGCTAGATATTCTTAATATAACGCCTGTGTGTAAGTTTGAAATCAATTGGTCAACAAATACAAATCTGAGAGCGCTTACAATATATCCAGACAGACGGACAGACGAACGCCCGGCATTTCTATATCCCCCGCTCCGCTTGGGAGGCGGGGGACAATAACAATTTGATTTGAAGAAGACTGCAAAGTAAAATGCATTGTTTTAAACTCTTAGTTGCACATTATACATATGTATTTTGGATTCATTTGATTATTTTTTTGTATTGTGTTACATTGTATTTAATCCAAATGTTATTCAAAACAACAACTAAGCCAGGAATGGATCCATACCCAGACAAGGAATCATACTGATGTATCTTGTTATTGTTGGTATGGATTGTAGGTGAAGACTGCACATTCCAATAAACAATGTGTGAATGTTCTGTGAAATTTAAGTGCACATTCCATTAATGATGATAAAGTGATAGGAAAATGAATCTCACTTGAACAATTTGATGTTTATTATACTAGTACCATGGGTAGTCTCCATATTTTTATATGATATGTACATAATGTACAGAATAACAATCAATCATCACCGATCACTTGCATAAGCATCAACACTCTTACACACAAGAGTCATTTTTCACTAAAACTGAGAAAATGTTATCCCCACAAGTTATCAGACTTCATGTCAATATTATCTATTATTATGTTATATAGCACACTTTTACTGAAACATGGACATATCATATTGCACATTAGAAGTTAAATGTTAATAACTTGATAAGACTTTATTACAAACCATTTTCTTATTAGAATAGTTTTTGCTCCTTCACATTGATGCAAATTTTATATTTTTGGGATAATGATATAGGGTGGAAATAAGGTAAAATTAGTTAATAAAGTAGA
>MJUT01008203.1:272915-295089 GCA_002080005.1 Gigantidas platifrons
CCATAAGTCTGAAAGTGGATCATATATGCATCATTTCCATAAAGTTTGGTGGCAACTGGCTTTTTACCGGATTTTAAAATATCTTTTTTTACAATAATTTTCTATTTTTTGTATCAGTGACGGCCACGTTGATTAACAGCCGGAGGTCTTCAATCAAAATTTTGAAAGAAGACCACATATACAAAAAATGTATGCATTCTTTCCATATGGCTTGATTGCATTTGACTCTTTACAGGATTTTAAACTAATTCTTTAATGAAGTTTTTCACTAATTTTCCATTTATAATAACAATGGTGGCCATGTTTGATGGGGGAAGGGGTCCTCAACCATAATTCTGAAAGAATATTACATATGTATCAAATTTAATTGCAATATACTCTAAAGGATTTTTCTGGATTTTTTAATTAATTTTTTTGCTGATTTTACCCATATGTTCTATTTATAGACATGGTGGCCATGATGGTTGGTCGGCAGGGTCATCGGACATAACTTTTAAAGGGAACCCCCTAAGGATGATTCAGGCAAAGATTGGTTTAAACAGGGGATGTCATAGGGAAAGGGGATGGAAACGGCAAATAACATGCTAGAAAATGGCCGATTTTACCATTCGATGTATCTCGGGATTTTATAATAAGTAAAGGAATTCTCGTCCAGTTCGCGTATATCGAGAAACTTTTAATTGGATAGTTTTTTGACGTATTTAACATGTGTATGTTAATTTAGAATCGACCTAAATAATTCGGAACATACCGAAGTATAATTATAATATTCGGAAAAGACCGTAGGAAGTTCGGCAATATAATTATAGAAAAGTGGGCGTTGATTATATAAATAAATCCAAAAGTTCTTCAAGGTAGGTATATATAATTTAAATAATTACAACTATAATATTCATAATAATTGCAACTACAATATTCTTATAAATATGAACCTAAAAGTTATTGTTTAATATTGATAATAATTTCAAAATATAACAATTAAATGCAAAAAGTTGAATTAACACTAATTATTGAGGAAAATGCTTTTTAAGGAATTAGATTAAAGGGAGATAATCATAGTACTGTATAGTATTATAAAATTACTACTGAAAAAAAAATGAACCAAATTTATAGTGATTAACACAGTTTGTCTATAAGCTTATATATTTGGATTAAGTGTTAACTATGTTAGATATCTACGTACCATTAGTTGTTTACAAAATACACTGATATATATAATTATTGTTTCAGTTTGTAAACAAACATCTGCTTTGCATAATCATAAATCACAGGCACTTGTTTCTGTAAAAAATATATACCATATACCTAATATTATACCAAGCTACTTAAGTTTCAATTTTGATTGCAACTACCACCGCGACAATTTCGCTATTTTTCGCCTCCACGGACGTCAGGATGGCATCGTGCCTATAATCACCTTATTCTACAATAATTTATCTACAAAATGTTGTATAACATGACTGCCTTTGCTGAACCTAAGCAGTGTAATAGGGCATAGCACCTACGTCTTGTCCAGACATCAGGGAAAACAGTCGTGAGATGGAAATATCGGCCGCAGTGAATGCAAGGTAAGCATTTTGATTGGTTGATATGATAGTATAAAAATATAAACCCTTACATCGTGGAAAAGTGAAACATTAATTAGCAGATTATAATTAAATAGAAGAACTTTTCCATGTAATTTTGATTCCATAAATTTTAGAATTCATTAATTGTTCTTTGATAATAATAACAGATTTATTGAAATTTTTTTTTTTTTATTATACATTCACTGCGCCGATATTTCCATCTCACGACTGTTTTCCCTGATGTCTGGACAAGACGTAGGTGTTATGCTCTATTACACTGCTGAGGTTCAGCAAAGGCAGTCATGTTATACATCATGTTGTAGATAAATTATTGTAGAATAAGGTGATTATAGGCTCGATGCCATCCTGACGTCCGTTGAGGCGAAACATAGCGAAATTGTCGCGGTGGTAGTTACAATCAAAATTGAAACTTAAGTACCTTGGTATAATATTAGGTATATGGTATATATTTTTTACAGAAACAAGTGCCTCTGTCATAAATCCTCGGATTTACCTTTTTCTAAGAAGACACGTGTTTTTTAATTAATTTATTTTATAAAAATATATAACCTATATTTTCTGTTTTTATAAATAATTATTAAGGTAAAAATACTTTACAAAAGAACAAAAAACCATTCAGAAAAATTTGTCAAACTAAAATTAATCCTGATTCTGATCCGAACTTAACAGCAGCTCGCTGGTACAATTTGGCCCATAATTTGATTATATTTCACTTCACATCCAAAATTTCACAAGAAGACGTATGTTGAATGTAAAATAATACAAACCTCCTTGTGAAATTATATATTTCAAACTATTACATCCATATTTTGTCACAATATATCCATAAATAAATGTCTGGCAAACTCATTTACCTAACACGATACATAAATCTAGCAACAGTTTTTGGCTGTAATGGTTGAGTATATAGCCAAGGGAGATAATCATTTCCGATGCCTGGTTTAAATTGGCCCCGTGGTTTCAGAGGAGAAGATTTTGAAAAAGTTTGCACACGGACGACGGACGCCAAGTGATGGCAATAGTGCTGTGTGAGATAAAATCGTAATTTACACATTTTACCAAGATCGAGTTTAACAGCAGGTTTTCGTGAAATAAATGATGAATGTTGTAATAAAAAAATTCCTTCCGTCTTGACCACGGCGTTATTACGCCATGTTTTTAAAATGTTTGTGTATTGCATGGGGTACGTCTTAACACCGCATATCCCGGGCTTAGTGCACTAAGAACTAATGTGAGCACTAAGTCCGTGATAGAGAGGTTGATTTGGCACCATAAATACGTAACCACTTGTATTTGAACAAGCAAGAAAAATCCTGAAATGTGCATGTCATTCTAAAGAACGATTTACGAATTATTAAGCATTTTCCTTGGAAATATTGACACACGCCGCTAATTACGTTAACTATGAAACCAGTCGACCATACACTTTGAATAAACAAACTTGTAAACCATTAATTAGTGTAACATTTTACATCAGCTTACTGTGAAGTATGTATAAATATGTTTTTACTAATATTTTGTAAAAATGTGTATATAAATTTACCGTAATTTTTATTGTTTATTTGTGTAGTAAAAAGTGATAAAACAAAATCATATTTTATACATATTTTAATATCATATTACTTGTATGTCATATCAAATGTACATATAGAAATTAATTAATAAATTAACAACAAAACATTTGGTTATTTTCGTTATTTCACAAAAGAAGTACTCCAACAGTAAATATTTTGGCTGTGTGCGGCATATCTCGGTCTTTTACGTTGATTACGTTTCCTAGCAAGCTTTTGTGGTTTTTAGAATTTGGAACAGTCTTTACTGCTTGCAGAGATAAATTCAGATTGTTGAGATTTGCAATTATTCAATAGTTTTTTTATACAATGATTCCTTCTGCTCCTCGGTTTTTGAAAACCAACATTGCTGTGATACTGAATGGCGTTTGTAACGTCCGAGTAATGGATAGTTGCGGGTCCCATAAATTGCGCGTCTAAGATCAACAAAATGTACACGGACTACATCATTCAGAGATCTGACAAGTTCTGGTAATGGCTGAGGTTTCCAGTCAACTGCTCTCTTAAAAACGTGATTCATAGACTCGCAGTTGTTGCTAGTCCATAGGCGTTCATGTTGAAGTTGTTTTTTGGGTTTGTTGACGTGTTCTAGGAGTCGGTTTTTCAGTCTAGAATCAAAATATCTGGCAAATTCAGGATTCTCTGAGATAAGATTTTCTGACTTGTACTCAAATACGAAGGAGTCTTCTGCTGCAACAAGTCCATTGCTTCCGAAAAGTTTTGAAATAATGCCCGACCTTTGTTTATCTTTAAATTTTGGACAAAGCTCACCTATATTATTGAACATGATTTCTCTATTGTCAATGTATTATAATTGATTATAAAATGAAGTTCATCTTCAGTTTGATTTAAAGAACTTTTTCATATATTCGTTCAGATTGTTCTACGTAGGGTTTCTTATATCGATCCCTTTCTATTTTTAGTTCATGGGCACTTATTCTTATTTGACATGATGCCCTTCTCAATCGAAAATGTTAATAGATAAATATGTTTCCCGAGAGAAACATTTTTTAAATTTTGAAATAAGTATCAAGTTTTCCCTCTGGTTCTTTTGACTTTTTATTCCAATAATTTAAAAAACTATGGCATATTTTTTTTCTTACTGACCTTGCTAATTCATTCAACTTTGTTCCTGTATGTTGAATATTTAATTTTTGTAAGATAAATTTAATAGAGGACAACCAGCATTCTGTGTTGTCTGCAACCATGCTTTGATTAGCGATATATGCATCAGACAATAGACCACTTTCAATTTTGTCTATTCTAAACCAATATTTTAACATTGACAAGACAACAGAGAAATATAGAGGGTATCGGCCAAGTTCAGACAATGCGGATAAGTTTGTAGACTTTTTATTTACACCCAAAATATATTTAAGGTATTTAAAATGAGATTTGTCTATAAAATCATTGATATAAATTTGTTGCAATAAATATTCATTTTCTTTTCTGCATGCTGCAGAACTGATCTTAAACATCCCTATAAATTCTGAAAAGTTGAATTTTATTCTTCCTTCTACATATAAATGGAAAGTTCACAATGGGAAAATTGAAATCATCTCTTTTGTCGTAGAGTTTCCTTCTTAACCACCAATCACTGTCAATTTCGAGGTGTAGGTCAAGGTATGAAGGATAACCTTAGTTTTAATAATAATTACATTATTTAGGAACTGTAAATTTCAAAACCAAATATATCTAATAAACCATGTCAGTGCCGAAACACTGACACTTAGTATTACGGGTTTTTGTTCTGCGTCCAGCACACGTTTTGACAATAGGCTTGGCTTGCCTTTCTAGAAAGCGACTATACACATATACTCTTTATAACTGGTATATATATTGTGTTATTCTGTGTTTTAAAAAGAGTTTGAAGATACTAAGGGGGTAATCAGAATACGCAGGTCGAAGAAGAACAAACAACACAATGGCCAAAAGAAACAGAACCAAAGGACAAACAATGATCTACAAAACATTACACAGAAAGCTAAAGATCAAGCAAAATGTACCCCACTAAAAACCGGATGTGAACTCGTGTGTTCCGGAAGGGTATTTTGTGTCATCTTCTAATATAGTATATAATTGTTTTTTAGGATTTATTCCTGTATGTTTTTATCAAATAGACAATTATTTTATTATCAAACAAGAAATGTGTGCATCATAAAATACGCCCGTCTATATAAATAGGATTTTTCCCCTTCTACAGGGGAATCATGTGGCCAAGTTTGGTCAAGATTCAATATACAGAACTAAAGTTATTGTGCGGAAACGATCCTGTTGTCAGAAATTCTATTCATAGTAACGACGACCTTGACCTTTGACCTAATGACACCAAAATAAATAGGGTTCTTTCTCTATCACTGGGGAATCAAATGGTGAAGTTTTGTAAAGATCCAATATACAGAACTAAATTTATCGTGCGCAAACAATCCCGTTGTCAAAAATTATATTTATAGTAACGGTGACCTTGACCTAATGACCCCAAAATAAATAGGGTTCGTCCCCTTCCAAAGGAGAATCATGTGGCCAAGTTTGGAAAAGATCCAATATACAGAACTAAAGTTATGCGGAAACCTGTGTGGAAGCCCGCCCTCCATACCCAATCACATAATACGGCCCGTCTCGAGACGGGCGTATAAAAATGATTGATATTGACAGCCAAAAACTTATACCGACGCAACACATACTTACGATATTATATTGAACACAGACACTATGTCAATATTAATTCCATAATCAATCATAAGCAAAAAATCGTGAACGTAAAATTTCCCATAAAAAAAGGAAAACAATTCGGTTTATTATTTTCGTGAACGGATTTCGCTATGCAGTTGCGATATTGTTGAACGCAGGGCCAATTTAATGATTTCTACCTCACAGGGCCTATTGAATTTGCATGCAACTCTACCATCGGCAATATCCAGGTTTGTTATGCTGCTGCTCTGCCAGTTTCCATCGTTGAGCGTTCATTATTCTGCTATCCGCACCAAATATTTATATTTGAAATTCTTATGAAAGGAAATAAATAAAAACGCTAAATGCATATTAATATGTTGCTTTATTGTTGAGGGCAGTAACTGACATGAGAAGTTTACGGAGCCTGTTTTCTGACATTTATTTTTTTTATTTCGTTTAGATATTTTGTTAATTTAGTTTATGCGAAATACTATTTCGTATAACGTCATAAAAATATTTATCATGTCATTTGACGGGCTCCGTACTTTATTGTTACTCATAAAAAAAGAATAAATTCTAATTAAGAAAGAAGCGTCTTTTAATTTCCTAATACAAAAATGTATTAATGTTTTAAAAAGAAACCATTATAAAGAAAAATAATTAAAAAATTGGCATGCGGTGAAATATTTATCCAATTACGAATTATACCTCAAAAGACGGCATTGTCATAATTTGGTCTTAATTTTTGGTACTATGATTTGCTTTGCAAAGTTTTGACCCTTTTATCTAAGACATCAGCAATGTTACATATCATCCGGGATATGTACATTGAAAGAAGAACACAGGATTATCCTGTTCTTTGTATTTGATCTCGGTCTACTTTGATTATTTATTAGGTTTAAATAAAATACCTTGTCTTTTGTTTGAACAAGTATTGATATACACGACTATATGGTTTAACAGGAATATATTACTTGCCTCTATTTTAAGTTTGTCTTATCATTTGTTTTGTCAAGTACGCACATACATAGTACAAATTGTAATATCATACCACTGGTTTTTTTAATTGAATTCAAAGCTATTGTCAATTAAATTACGGGATAGATATTCGCGAACTTGGAACATATCCAATTGAGATAGATATAAAGGTTAGAATGATTTCAAATTGGGTTAAATTAATAATGGGTAAAGAAATGAAATTGTCAGCTTTAATATATAATCTGTGTTATAAAATGTCTCATGTATATGAATTAGAATGCAAATGGTTAAAATTTGTACAACATATTTTGAATGAATGTGGCATGCCATATATCTGGAACACACAGACATTCATTAATTCTAATTGGACTGTAAATGCGGTTAAGCTAAGCCTAAAAGATAAGTTCAAACAGTCATGGCACACGTCAATACAAAATTCACCAAAAACTCTTATTTATAGATTTATCAAGGAAACATTCGAATTTGAAAAATATTTAGAAATTCTGGATAACAAATACTTATTAGACTTTTTCAAGTTTCGAACTAGCAACCATAGGCTTCCGATTGACTGTGGCAGATGGCAGAACAGAAGATTGTGTAAATTATGTCAAAAACAGGAAATTGGTGATTAATTTCACTATATTATGGAATGTCCATTTTTTAAATGTGAAAGACAACTTCTAATAAATCAGAAGTATTTTCAGAACCCGGAAATGATAAAGTTCAAAACTTTAATGACTTCCAAAAATAGAAAAGAGCTTACTAAGATGTGTAAGCTAATTAAAGAGATTAATAAAGGTGTGTGTGCTCCAGGCTAGAATTTCATATTTATTATGTAGATATTGTAAATACTGTTTCATGACTTTGTACATCTCTATACCTTATTCTAACTTGCAATGGTTTATGAGAATAAAGATATAGTCCGATCTCTGGTTGGATCACAGCAAACGTTATACAATTTGTCTTTATATTTCTCGGCTAAGCATATGGTACTTAGGAGTGATCGCATGGTAGTTGGGTTTACAGGCTTTTGGCATTTGCTCGCTTCAATTGATTAATGTTTGCATTAAAAACTAGAGGTTCACAGAAGCCCTGTAATCGCTCACCTGGTTTTCAATTTGACATCTACAGTAAATAGAAAATGGGGTGTAACACATAATTTTGACAGTGGGCCACCCAAAGATAATTTCAACTCAAATTTCTGAGCAAAAGATTTAGATGTGATTTTTATCTCATAATATTCCTAAACGGAATAAACTGGCTGAAAACATCTCACAGAAAAACCCGGAATATATGTTAAACTACTCATTGCCATGTAGCTGCAGTTAAAATTTGAGCTCATTTTGACTTATACTAAAGCAGCAATGGACAATTGAAGAAATTTATATTTTTAGTAACAGCAGCCATCTTGAATGGTGGGCGGAGGTGTCGGACATAATTTTGAAATGGGACCACCAAAGGACTATCCCTGCCAAATTGGTTTAATTCGGTTCGAAGGTTTCAGAGAAGAAGATTTAAATGTGATCTTTTACCAAAATATGCCTAATTTGCATAATCGGTATTAATCGGCTGAAAGAAAAATTCACAGAAAAACCCGGAATATATGTTAAACTACTCCTTGCCATGTAGCTGCAGTTAGAAATTGAGCTCATTTTAACTTATACTAAAGCAGCAATGGACAATTAAAGAAATTTCTATTTTTAGTAACATCAGCCATCTTGAATGGAAGGCGGGGCTGCCGGACATAACTTTTGAAAGGGACCCACCCAGGGACCATTTCTGCCAGGTTTGGTTTAATTTCGTTAGGCGGTTTCAGAGAAGAATATTCAAATGTGATCTGTTATCAAAATATGCCTAATTTGCATAATCGGTATACATCGATTGAAAGACATATTTTACAGAAAAACCCGGAATACAACAAAATATATATGATAAACTACTCCTTGCCATGTAGTTGCAGTTAAAATTTGAGTTCATTTTGACTTATACTAAAGCAGCAATGAACAATTAAAATTGCATCCTCCTTTTTTTATTTGTAGTTTGGCGGCCATCTTGGTTGGAAGTCGGGATCACCGGACACAATTTTGAAAGGAACTACCCAAGGACCATCCAAGCCTGGTTTGGTTTAATTTGGTTCAGCGGTTTCAGAGGAGAAGATCTAAATGTTATCTTTTATTAAAATATGCCTAATCGGTATAAATCGGTTGAAAGAAATATTTCACAGAAAAACCCTAAATATGTGTTAAACTACTCCTTGCCATGTAGCTGCAGTTAAAATTTGAGCTCATTTTGACTTGTATTAAAGCAGCAATGGCCAATTAAAACTTCATCCCACCTTTTTTCTATTTTTAGCTTGGCGGCCATCTTGGTTTAAAGTCGGGATCACCGGACACAACTTTGGAAGGGGGCCATCCAATGACCATTCCAGCAAAGTTTGGTCTAAATTGACTCAGTGGTTTCTGAGGGGAAGATTAAAATATGAAAAGTTTACGACAGACGACGGACGAGTGACGAAACCTGGTTGCAAAAGCTCACATGGCCTTTGGCCAGGTGAGATAAAAATGCAGATAGCAATTCTTCTCTTCAAAATGGGCGTACGATTTACGACTTACTACGAGTACCTACCACCACTCTTAACTTTGCGATCACTTTTTATCGCAAGTCATAAATCCTATTTATTAGTGAAACGGTCATAACTCTTAAGAGTGCATTTACGTCTACGTTTCCGACTTACGACCTTCAGTGAAACGATCGCCAGTTCCTTAAAAGAAAGAAAGAAAAGCAAATTTTAAATCTCAAAACATGCACCTGTTTGTGTAATAATTTACACACTTCAGACGTTCGCTTAGCACTTCTTATCCATACTTACCTAAAGTTACAAAAATAAAAAGCCGACTCGATATGATTTTCTCTCGATTTCCATCAGTAAATAAATTATTTATTTTCTCCCAACAATCTAAATAACTAATAGTCGAAAAATAAAATAATTTAAGAAGTTGGGAAACCGACAAAAATGGAAAAAATTTGAGAAATTATGGGGAAAATAAATATTTGCGCTTTGGGAAGCTGGCGGGTCCCTATTTGTTTACCAGTTATAAATTTGCAAAGTTCAAGGATCAAATTAATATTGGTCCTGGTTAGTAGGTAATAAGTGTGAACGGCATGTGCCATCAAATGTTATTATTTATCAGAATGAAACCAAATTTGAAATATAGTGTAAAGCAGAAAGCCGCCATATCACCGAAATATTGTTGAAAGTGGCGATAAAGATGGTGATCGCCATAAAGTAAGTTTCTTATTAATTAGGGCGACATTATAAATTGGTATTAAAAATAAGTGACACAGACAGAATTTTATTGTCATTTTCGTGGAGTTGGATATTGATAAATTGACCAGCATGTCAGGTCCCTATAATTCTACAATGTAGGACAGAAAGTCACAGGACAAAAAGTCACAGTTTAAATTTTGCATTTTGACAAAACATATAGGACAAAAAGTCACAGTTTAAATTTTGTATTTTGACAAAACATATAGGACAAAAAGTCACAGGACAAAAAGTCACAACATAAAATCTTGCATAGGAGCTTATCACTAGGACCGGTAACAAGTCACAATGAACAATTTTGTAAGATGACTGGTCCCATGTAATACAAGTAACAATAGGACAAAAAAGTCACAATTCAATTTTATGCTCATTTTTGCTTTCAAATTATACTCATACTTAATTAACAGCAAAAAGAACCAGATACTATATCACGTCTGTTTTAAGGACAATGCATAGCAAAATGAAACTGTTCAGTTGTAATCTTAAACCTGGAGTCAATAATATACCTCTTAAAATGAGCAAATCTGGATGACAGGAATTGCCCACAATGATACAAACATGAAAATAAGACATCAACATACGACAAAATGTGTACATTGCTACATATTCATGAACAACATATCTGAACTTAGAATGTCATGGATATTGGGAAGTATTACCCAATTATGCATACATGTATCAGTGTATGCATATTGTGACTGTTTGTCCTACCTACATACATGTTAAGCAAAAATATAAGTTGTGACTTTTTGTCCGCCAGGGTAAAAAATATAGATTGTGACTTTTTGTCCGCCAGGGTAAAAAATATAGATTATGACTTTTTGTCCTAGGAGTTTTGTGACTTTTTGTCCTGTCACTTTCTGTCCGTTTACCTAATTCTACACATGAAATGGAGTTTGTAACAGTATAATAAGGACTATTTTAGCCCAAGTACAGTGTGTAGAAATACATTTTGAATTGTGGAAATCAAGTCTTATAGGAGGAAAACTGGGTACTGCCAAAGGCTCACAAGACTCAATCCCACTAAATATTTCATTGCTGCCCAACTCTACATACTTGTGGCAGTCAAAAAGTAAAAACAGCTGTGGTTCAAGTTTATTATACACAAGGCCATAAAATTGTCAATACATTTCCTGTATCATTACACAGGTATATATACTATCAGTTCAGTATTGGGACAGTTCTTTGCTAAGCAGCAGTCAAATTCAACTATTTGAATATTCATTATTTGAAAACATTTCGGGTGGGAAGAAGATGGACGGGTGGACTAATTTGGCAACGACTGGATATGGACCGTTTTCTATTACAAGCAGGAATCAAATTCAGCTTTTCAAAATTTATTTTAATATTCGATCTCGTTTTTGGTTTTTATTGTTCTGGACAACAATCGAGACAAAATAAGGAAATAAAATCTTACTATTAACTGATAATTGATTTTTTTTTTAAGAAAAACGGCAGTATTGGGACAGTTCTCTCGCGTAAGCTGCAGTCAAATTCAACTATTGAAAATTTATCCTTTGAAAACATTTCGGATGGGAAGAATGATGGTCGGGCCGACTAATCATTGGTGACGACATGATAGGGACCGTTTTCTAGTGCAAGAAGGAATAATGAGTAATGAATTTAAGTTAATTATACACAAGACCATAAAAATGACAGAATGACAGAACCCCCCCCCCCCCCGCAGTGTGATCATTTCCTGTATCATTCCACAGGTTTACTATCAGTTCACACACTTTTTGAATAAAATAACTATATCACTAAAAAGCAAACTGAAGAAAGATAAAAATATATATACATGTATATATAACTAGAGGCTCCCAGGAGCCGGTATAGCTCACCTGGGTATAATAACATCAGTCTATAGAACTTGATAAAGAATAACAAATGTAGCCCTCGTCATTGCAGACCCCCTCTCCAAAAAAAATTGGGCAGGGGTTCCCCCTTTAATGTATGTAATCAACATTACTGTAAAAAAACATAAATTTCAATGATTCTCAAACTTTAGCTTTTGCTACTTCACATTTTGTAATAGAGTTGCTTCCCTGTGATTATTTGAGTAACCAAAAGCAGCGAAAGTCAACAAAAAATGCCTTTCAAGAGGAATAATTCTTCACACAGTTGAACATTTTCAACTGTGGAAATTGTTTGTAGATCTTGACATGCTGAACATTTTCCAGTTTAAAATTGACATCTTTCTCTTATAGTTTTTGAAATAAAGGATGAAAGGTATTCAAATTTTTAAAATTTGATGAAAAAAGAGCAAAAACTCCAAGATGGGTAATCAGATTTACTTCAAAATTGCAGGGCAGGTAGATCGTGACATGCTGAACATGTTTGCAGTTTAAACGTTAGATCTTTCTCTTATAATTTTTGAAATAAAGGACGAAAAGTACAAAACTTGCCTAATTTGCATAATCTGTATAAGTCGGTTGAAAGAAACATTTCACAGAAAAACCCGGAATATATGTCAAACTAAGCACTGCCATGTAGCTGCAGTTAACATTTGAGCTCATTTTGACTTATACTAAAGCTGCAATGGACAATTGAAATTTCATCTCCCTCTTTTCGATTTTTAGCTTGGCGACCATCTTGGTTTGAAGTTGGGATCGCTGGACACAATTTTGGAAGGGGGCTATCCAATGACCATTCCACCAAAGCTTGGCTACAATTGGCTCAGTAGTTTCTGAGGAGAAGATTAAAATGTGAAATGTTGACGGACGAACGGACGACTGACGAAAGACGACGGACGAAAAGTGATGGATCAGGTGAGCTAAAATCACACACACATGCACATGCACACAAACAAGTTAACAATTAACTTATAAAAAAATAGTTTTGTTAGTGAAAACAGTTGTTAATAAACGTAATACAGCAATAATAATAAAGTTTAATTAAAACATAAATGATAAAAACTTCACAGAAAATAATAAAAAATAACTTATGAAAAGTAAAAAAAAAAAATAACACAAAACAAACGATTTTATATTATGATACCTTTTCTTGAAAGAAATACATATAAATATACAACAATTTTCAGAAATGTCGATATATTCTTGTTTTGTCATTTTCTTTATTCTGAAAAAACAAAGTATCTATCGAAATTTCTTACTCTATTTTTGTTGCTGGGCGAGTGTAGGAAACAGACTTGTATCTTCAAATTAATGTGAAGATACAAGATATATAAACTAAAATTTTCAGAAATGTCGATATATATACTTGCTTTGTCATTTTGTTTTTTCTGGAAAAACAAAGTATCTATCGAAATTTCTCATATACTGGTATCATATTTAAGGATGGTTAACATACCCAGGCTCCCTGAAAAATAATCAACCATATGCAATGTGTGTTTTTTTTTAGGTTCTACTCATTTCGATTCATGAATGCGAACTTTGACAATTAAATCAGTCAAATGTTTTCAGACTCATCCCATTCTCAAATGAGACTGGTTTTACTCAGAGCTCTGAGTATTACTGTTGGATGTTTGGATTTCTTTAAAATGTAATAGTTATTTTTATAATAATAATTCATAGAACTATTCGTCGAAAGTTTGAAATATTGCAAAGTCAATTAAAGGAGCGGTTTATAAATAAATGCGTGTATATGTATAAGGTTTTAATTACTAGAAAAGAATTTTGAAAAAGAAATTAAAGGGACAATAAACAAAAAACATCGACATTTTTCATTAATCGATAACCTTAAATCACAACTTTTTATTTTGTATTAACATGTACGGTGGTAGTTTTTTGTAAAAAAAAAAGGGGGGGGGAATTAAAATAACTCTTTCTCAAATGATACCGGTATTACTACTGAATGTTTGGATCTTTAACAAGCAATTACATAACGAATATAACTTTTTGAACGACAGTTTGAATATTGCAAAACTAATAAAAGGAGCGCTGTAAATTTTGTTTATAAATACATGTATACGGTTTGAATTACTAGGAAAGAAATTTTGATTAATGAATAAATAACTCGAAATATAATGAATTGTGTACAAAAAGATCATGTGACTCTTTCAGTGACTTTCCTCTTAATACTGAAATTAACGTATTTGTAAATTTTATGAAAACTACATGTTTTATTCATTATAAATTTTGAAAAATTATGACAATTGTGACATCTAGAAGAAAAATAATATACCTCCTGAAGTCTTTGCTGAGATAAATCAAGGTCGAATGCACCGGTGCACAGGACCTCCAAGGTCGCCAGACCATTAGACAGATGTTAAAAATTGAATTCGCTATTATCCAATATATCGTAAATACGAAGCAATGCGACCAACATTTTCCGTTTTAGATTTTATAAGTTTTGAGAGAAAATGTTGTAAAAATAATATGGTTTGAGTAATTTGTTTTGAAGTTTTTTTAAATAACAACTTTACAAATATAAAACGGTTCTTAAAACAAACAAGTCACAACATTTGATTGCAACAACTATTACATCTGATTATGCGTGTCTTGACATAAATTTTATAAAAATCGGCTCAGAGATAGCTTTAAAATATTTTTTTTTTTAAATGTGGTTTCATATGAAATATATAGTAAAAAATCCATGTACTGTATGCATAGTATTATAATTATTTTCGTTTTTGTGATGGACTTTAATTAGTTTTAGTAATGATATAACAACTGTTACTAATGAATACGATAGCTTCTTATTTGTTCAACAAGATGACTCCGGAAAAGATCAAAAGAAACTAACGGATGTATATTGTACTGGTTGATTGCTCCTGACAAGGTGATAATTAGAATAAACAACTATATGGCGTGTGCCGATGAAAAAGACGTCTAACTCGCTAATCACATAGAATAAAAACCACGTTTTTTTTAAAATACAATATACATACTTAATTTTATATTATCTTTCATTTAAAACGTCCTTTGTGCTATTTGCACCACTCTAACATGTCATTGGTGCAGTTTATAAGTCCTTAGTGCACTAAGGAGGTCCTTTGCGGTATTTCTACACACGGGTAATTAATAACACCGTGGTCAAGACAGAAGGAATTTTTTATACAACATTCATCATTTAATTCATTAATATATATACCGGCTGTTTAACTCGATCTTGGTGTAATGTGTAAATAACGTTTCTATCATGCCAAGAAATCCCAGCCAAAAATTCCGGTCGACCCCCTATGGCACTCATTAGTAGTTAAATCATTGAAACAGATTAGTTAATGACCTGTATCGCAACAGCAGGCAAAGTTTCCATAGCAACTTCCCTTCTTCTCATTAAGTTTTATGATAACAAGATTGACCAGTACTCTGAAGTGGTATTGCTATTGTTTATCAGTGTTGTAAAGTGTCGTATAAATTTAAGATATATAATTTCAAAGATGGCAAGAAATAGAAATAACTCCGCCACTGTTTTATATCAACTAAAATGATAATTTATAAGAATAAACCTAAAAGAAAAATATTAATCAATAATGCTATACACATGCTTAATGAATTCGAAGAAATTCCGTCTTGGTTAATAATTTGTGTTAATGAATATATGATTAAAACGGTAATTATGCGATTTAATTCAATAAATAAATACACCCAGTGGGGGAAACATTCAACTTATGTTGACTTATATCGCATGGATAAGAGTGAAAACAAATAAGGTAAGTGAAAATAAGTTGAAATGTCAAATCGATATTTAAAAATCAAAATTAAGTTAACAGATTAAAAAAAGGGCGGGCTCAAAAGGCGCCTGTTGTCTGGTAGTAAAAATGGTACCAAAAAACCAGTCTAACAATGATGCATAATTCACTTTAACCCCGTCTTTGTTTTTGAAAAGTAAATAAAAATAAATATTTTCTGGATATCGGGTATACCTCTTATTCCGGTATTCGAAATTATTAATCAATTGTAGTGTTGAATCTATACTATATTGGGCACAATCTGATGGAATAGTGAATGTTAAACGGACTCAAAAGGCAAAGGCGCTTCGGGGATTGACCACCCCCGCTTTTCTCCGGTGTTTTATTTTTAGCAAATTCAACTTCTTTACGTGTCCGTGTTCTTATCAATCCGATGTTACAATAACAGTAGTTTATGGGTACCAGCGGCCCTAAATGAAAAACAAGAGAAAGAATACATTGAGAAAGTGAAAGCCTAAAAAGCGTTGTTGATAGTGCTGATATAAAGTTTTGACATTTACATTGGAAATAATTTGTTTTCCCTCTATTGTCTTGTAAGACTGGTTTCTTAATCTGTATGCACTTGTTTATATGTTATATAAATATAATGGTACCAGCAGAAAAGAGGTTTACTAAGGTGACCAATATTATGAATTTTATTATGATTTTCTTTAATAGAATCTAAAAACGAAATTAGTAATAAAATAACATTTAAAACAATTTTAAACAGTGATAGAAATTTACCCCGTAAACAATTTAGGGACGTTTTGCAGCTTTTATTTTAATATCCTGAAGGTACCTTTGTTTTTGTAAATGTTATATAGACTCGAACCAAAAGTAATATCTAATATCTGGTGAATTTTATCTTAATTTTGTTTAAAGCACAATTAAAAAATAAAAAGCAAATCGAATTTTAAACTCATTTTCTTGATAGCAATTCGGTTGTATTTCACTTTGACTATTTCAATTACGGAAGACGGACCGTAACCAGGAAAAAATGAACACCTGAATAAAATAGTGTTGTAATTAAATATCATGTACGTGATATAGAAGTTTAAAAGAATTTCAATGGTTATTATAATTTTGATATCAATTCGGTTGTATTTCGCTTTGACTATTTCAATTACGGAAGACGGACCGCAACCAGGAAAACATGAACACCTGAATGAAATAGTGTTGTAATTAAAGATCATGTGCGTGACATAGAAGTTTAAAAGAATTTCAATGGTTATTATAAATGAGGTTGAAACAAGTCACATTTTGATATCAATTCGGTTGTACTTCACTTTGACTATTTCAATTACGAAAGACGGACCGCAACCAGGAAAAAATGAACACCTGAATGAAATAGTGTTGTAATTAAATATCATGTCCTTGATGTACAACACTGAAAAATATTATTATTATAAATTTTATATCCTATTTTTTTTATAACCTGACGATGTGCACGCCATGGCGTGACAACGTATATGCAGCTACGCCTCTGTGATTTTTTGATAATACCAGAGAGGCAACTTGTCTGTAACAATTTTGTAACATTTTATTGAACAGACATTAAATATTTATTACAACGACATTAACAAAGAATATCCTTTTTTTCATCTCAAAATTATTTTTTTCTATCGAAATTGTGGTACGGTTTGCCGTACCAGCCAGAAAAAGTGGTACGGTCGGAACCGTACCAACCATATCGTGTGCTACGGCAGTGAGTTGCAATGAGGCCTATAAACCCTTCAACTATGAGTATAATATTATGCCTCATGACAAGTTCAAAATTGCCTCTAATGTGCCTTTTGCTTTGTTTTGTTTGATGTTTATAATTAGTTAGCTAGAAATCAATTATAATTAGTTAGCTAGAAATCAACAGATAAAGAACTTATTTATTGTTAATTTCAATTGCCCTTTCTTGTCAGACATAATTTGTTTTGAAATATTGACGTCACGCAAAAGGGGAATTTCGGAGCTAACTTACAAATCATATACGGTAAGGTGCCATTTCCGTCAGTAACTGAGTCTTAGTCTGTTAACTTATTTATTGTCCCTTTATTGAGAACATGGAAATAAAATTTAATTGTCTTTATATATTTTTTTTTGCATATATTTTTTACCGAGGCATCTGCCTCGGTTGCCTCAACGTAAGCTACGCCTTTGGTGTGAATTGCTTCAATCTCCACATAGCAATAGGTCAACAGTTATCATAGATTAGTAGGTTATGGTAATCATCCATGTAATTGGCTCAGTGGGGTGTTTGCAAAATTTCACCGGAGGCAATTTCTTGGCATGTTTGTCAGCCGTGACTACTTGATTGCATATATTCATTAATACATGTACAGACTCGATCTTTGGCAAAATATTTTAGTTATATCATTGCGGTCAGTTTTATTGGTGGATGAAACCGGAAGACCCAGAGAAAACCACCGACCTGTCGCAAGTCACTGTCAAAGTTTATCACATAATGTTGTACACCTCGTCCTGATCGAGATTCATCAAACTCACAACATCAGTGGTGATAGGCATTGATTGCATAGGAAGTTGTAAATCCAACTACCATACAATCACGACCACGACGGCTCTTTTGGGATATAAGGGTGGTGTTGTTCCGTACATAGCTGTCGAAGGAAAAGAAAATACATTGCCTCTCCCCCTTCATGGGTATCAATGATGCAACATTTTGATTAAAGCATGGTCGTAACAAACGGTTGTGTATCAAATTATTGGATTACTATTGGCTATATAAACTCATACAGATACCGGGTATAGCAAATTCAAATTCTAGCAAAATAGTTAAGAATAACCACTGGAAGTCTGTTGAAAAAAGCTTTAATCACCATTTTATAGGTTTAAAAAAAAGTAACTTTTCTCTAAAACATGCACAAGAATTCAAGAATTGTATTCAATTTTTTTTTGTGTGCAACATGTCCAAATTATTTACAAATACTTTAAGCATGCTCACCTTTTATTCTAATTGTGCTGACAAGCTGAATAACCGATTTACGTAAAGAAATAAGAAGGTGTTGTTTTCCACGAACTCCTGAATGTGATAACCGTAAACAAAAACAACTGGATCATGAAGGTAATTCTTAAGTCGTAATATAAAGAACAACATAGTTTAAAAAAATTGTATATATATATATATATATCTTTTTTAAAACTACTATAAAAGGTATGATTTAAATGTTTGGCTTACGACGTATGAATCAAAAATAGATTGGTGTAGATTTCACAACTTAATTTATTATACTTCATGTATGTAAGCTGTAATTTGATTGGAAAAGACGAGGGTAACATTCTGCTCTGACACATGGCTCAGCCGGTAACAATTTTTTTACTGTCACCCTCTCATTTAGAGCCTCAATTATGAATCAATTGTGCGCTTGAAAGTGAAGCGATTTCAAATATATATATATTTAGGTCTATATGTTTTGTCATGTTTCAATATTATTAATTCAATGTTTAAATTTTGAAATTTGTTGAAAATTTTCAAATCTTATGAATTTTTTTAAAGTTTTGAAATTTTATGAAAATTTGGAATTGTTTTGAAATTTTGAAATGCTTTGAAAATTTTGAACTTTTAATAAAAAAGAAATTTAATTTTATAATTTAATTTTTTTTTAGATTGATTGATTGATTGATTGATATTTGGTGTTTAACGCCACTTTCAACAATATTTCAGCTATATCATGGCGATCAGTTTTAGTGGTGTAGGAAGCCGGAGTAACCGGAGAGAACTACCGAACATGGGCAAGCAACTGGTAAACTTTATCACTTGCGGTTGCGAGTCGAGTGCACCCTTTTTGTAATTTACAAAGACTGGCGCGAACCCACGCCGTATTGGTGATAGGCTTGTATGAGTTGTTAGATCCAGCGACCTAACTCATTGAGCCACCCGGGCCCCTACATTTTTAGGATAATTTAATAAGCATGAATAGACTGAATATGAAATGAAACATTAAAATGGAAAAAAAACATCATTGCAAACGCCTCGGTTGACAATGTTTTTTTCTCAGGGTAGCAATCTGATCTATCACCCTCTCAACTATATATTAGTTATATAATGTTATAGGTTACAAAGGGATATTACTTAGATCTAATGGATACTGGTGAAGAGTCCCAGAGCTAAGATCAGAGTTGCAAGCTGTGTCCTCAGGATTGCGATTAGTAGCAACGCTCTCGATGGTATTTATTGGAAGTGTAAAGGGGGGGTGTCAGGTTATTATACAGAATCATATCTTTAGAGAGCACCGATCGCCCTGCACATCTCCTACTTTGTTGTAGTTAAAAAGAAAAGAATGAATGAATTGTTGCCGTTACGGGAGACTCAATGTTTCGTCCCACAGAAATCTTCATACTTTTCGAGTCGCTATCCCGTCTTGCAAATCCCTCCCTCATTTCTATATATAGTTTCGACATATATTTAAACTTGCTATTGTCCTGAAATACTGCTTCTGGGCGCTAAGCAATAATCAGTCAATCAATCAATCGCTAATCTAGGAAGATAATAACTGATATATATATATATAATAAAACCCAACAAATACCACATCGTAAGAACAACTTAGAAATCGTTGAAACAGAGAAAAAACTGATAATCTACATCTTATGTATGTAATGTCATATGGCGGATTCAGTCAGATTAAAACTCATATTTGAGCTGGATTGTACAGGAACACCCCTTCCCCCCCCCCCCGAATTACAGTCTGAACTATTTTTAGGTCAGTCGATAAAAATGTGGGGGATAAGTTGGTTAGTTCTATGGTGTTTAACGCCACTTTCCACAATATTTCAGCTATATCATTGCGGTCAGCTTTATTGGTGGATGAAACCGGAGGACGCGGAGAAAACCACCGACCTGTCGCAAGTCACTGACAAACTTTATCACATACTGTTGTACACCTCGTCCTGATCGAGATTCAAACTCACAACATCAGTGGTGATAGACACTGATTACATAGGTAGCTGTACATCCAAATACCATACAATCATGACCACGACGGCACATGTGGGGGATAAGGGTGGTGTTATTCCGTACATAGCCGATGAAAGAAAAGAAAATACATTGCCTCTCCCCCCTCATGGGTATCAATGATGCAACATTCTGATTAAAGCATGGTCGTACCAAACGGTTGTGTATCAAATTATTGGATTACTATGGGCTAAATGTATATAAACATATAGCCAATTCAAATTCTAGCAAAATAATCAATAATGACCACTGTAAGTTTGTTCAAAAAACTTTAATCACCATTTTATAGGTTAAAAAAAATAATCATTTTTCTCTAAAACATTTACAAGAATTCAAGAATTTTATTATTTTTTTTTTTTTGCAAAATGTTGACCAAATGATTACAAATATTTTAAAGCATGCTTACCTTTTAATCTAATTGCGCTGACAAGCTGAATAATCCGATAAAGAAATAAGTGGGTGCTGTTTTCCACGAACTCATGAATGGGCAAACCGTAAACAAAACCAACTGAGTCATATAGATAATTTTTCAGTACAACATAGTAAAAAAGAATAGATATCTCTTTTTTAAAACTACCATAAAAGGTAAGATTTTAATGTTTGGCTTACAACGTAAGAACTAAATATAGATTGGTGTAGATTTCACTACTTAATATGAAATAGGTTACAAAGGGACATTACTTATATCTAATGGACACTGGTGAAGGGTCCCAGAGCTAAGAGGTGTGAAACCTATAATCAATTTCTTTAACATTTTCTACTAAATTTGTGTTTTTTCGAGCCTGCCTGGCTATTTTATCTTAAGTTTAACCTTTCTAAGACCATACGTTCTGTCAAAATATCAGGGCATGTTTAAAGCCTTCCAGTGAAATGCCAGGCTATGGAAAACACCTACTCTAAAAATAGCTTGGTCATCCCAGGGAAATTCAATATTCATAGGTCATGCATCAAATCCTCCATAGAGGTATTCAAATACAACTAAATGCATCAAATTTGGGCTCAAAATAATCCTTATATATTTAACCTCAATTATCATTTTAATTATTCCATTCCATTCAGTATTTGTCACAATACAACGAAGTGAAAGGAACTACTTTTGTATATGTTCTTAGCTCGGATTGGTTGAATTACTGGTTTGACACCTAAAGAGCAACAAAACTTGCTTCTCTAACCCTTTATTGGACTTATTTATATTCCTTATGCAATATCAACCACAAAAAACCTCATAAGGTATGTGGCTGTCTAATATTTGCAAGTATAAGTGTTCAAATGCAAAGGTCCCCCTTGAAGATTTTTAATGAAAACATCTCCATTTACAGCCGTTGAGTTCAGACTGTGTAATATACCAAAACTTACCTATTCTCTTATATATTACAGTTATTAAGCTAATTTCTAACATAATAAGCAATTTTTACGCATATATATGACTCAGTTGTATATTTA
>MJUT01008211.1:3269-31834 GCA_002080005.1 Gigantidas platifrons
ATTTAACAGTTTCAGACAGGAATCCTGGAATGATAGGGTTGCAGAGACAATGACATTTAACAGTTTCCGACAAGAAGCCTGGAATGATAGGGTTGTAGAGACAATAACATTTAGCTCTTTCAGACTGGAAGCCTGGAATGATAGAGTTGTAGAGAAAATGACATTTAGCAGTTTCGGACAGGAAGCCTGGAATGATAGTGTAGTAGAGACAATCACATTTAACAGTTTCGGACAAGAAGACTGGAATGATACGGTAGTAGAGACAATGATCTTAACAATTTCAGACAAGAATCATGGAATGATAGTGTTATAGAGACAATGACATTTAAGTTGCAGACAAGAAGCCTGCAATGCTAGGGTTGTAGAGACAATGACATTTAGCAGTTTCAGAGAGGAAACCTGGAATGATCGGGTTCTAGAGACAATCACATTTCACAGTTTTAGACAAGAAGCCTGGATTGATAGGGTAGTAGTGACAATGGCATTTATCAGTTTCAGACAATAATCCTGGAATGATAGGGTTGTAGAGACTATAATATTTAACAGTTTCAGACAGGAATCCTGGAATGATAGGGTTGCAGAGACAATGACATTTAACAGTTTCCGACAAGAAGCCTGGAATGATAGGGTTGTAGAGACAATAACATTTAGCTCTTTCAGACTGGAAGCCTGGAATGATAGAGTTGTAGAGAAAATGACATTTAACAGTTTCGGACAAGAAGACTGGAATGATACGGTAGTAGAGACAATGATTTAAACAATTTCAGACAAGAAGCATGGAATGATAGGGTTATATAGACAATGACATTTAACAGCTTCACACAAGCTCTCTTGAATGGTAAGGTTGTAGAGACAATGACATTTAACAGTTTCAGACAAGAAACCAGGAATTAAAGGGTTGTAGAGACAATGCCATTAAGCAGTTTCAGACCGGAATCCTGGAATGATAAAGTTGTAGAGACAATGACATTTAACAGTTTCACAGAAGAATCCTGGAATGATAGGGTTGTAGAGACCATGACATTTAGCTGTTTCAGAAAAGAAGCCTGGAAAGAGAGGGCTGTAGAGACAATGACATTTAACAGTTTCTAACAGGAAACCTGGAATGATAGGATGGTAGAAACAATGACATTTTTCAGTTTCAGACAAGAAGCCTGGAATGATAGGGTTGCAGAGACAATGCTATTTAACAGTTTAAGACATGAAACATGGAATGAGAAGGTTGTAGAGACAATAACATTTAAGAGTTTCAGACAAGAAGCCTGGAATAATAAGGGTGTCGAGACAATTACATTTAACAGTTTCAGACAAGAAGCCTGGAATGGTAGGGTTGAAGAGACGATGACATTTAGCAGTTTCAGACAAGAATCATGGAATGATAGGGTTGTAGACAATGACATTAAGCATGTTTAGACAGGAAGCCTGGAATGATAGGGTTGTAGAGACGATGGCATTTAGCAGTTTCAGACAAGAATCATGGAATGATAGAGATGTAGAGAAAATCACATTTAACAGTTTCAGACAAGAAGACTGGAATGATAAAGTTGTAGAGACGATGACATTTAGCAGTTTCAGACAAGAATCATGGAATGATAGGGTTGTAGACAATGACATTAAGCATGTTTAGACAGGAAGCCTGGAATGATAGGGTTGTAGAGACGATGACATTTAGCAGTTTCAGACAAGAATCATGGAATGATAGTGTTGTGGAGACAATGACATTTAAGTTGCAGACAAGAAGCCTGCAATGCTAGGGTTGTAGAGACAATGACATTTAGCAGTTTCAGAGAGGAAACCTGGAATGATCGGGTTCTAGAGACAATCACATTTCACAGTTTTAGACAATAAGCCTGGATTGATAGGGTAGTAGTGACAATGGCATTTATCAGTTTCAGACAAGAATCCTTGAATGCTAGTGTTGAAGAAACAATGGCATTTAACAGTTTCAGACAAGAAGGCTGGAATGATAGGGTTGAAGAGACAATGACATTTGACAGATTCAGACAAGAAACCTGGAATGATAGAGATGTAGAGAAAATCACTTTTAACAGTTTCAGACAAGAAGACTGGAATGCTAGGGTAGTAGAGACAATGATATTTAACAGTTTAAGACAAGAAAACTGGAATGATAGGGTAGTAGAGACAATGACATTTAATAATTTCAAACAAGAAGCATGGAATGATAGGGTTGTAGAGACAATGACATTTAACAGTTTCAGACAGAAAACCTAGAATGATAAGGTTGTAGTGACAATGACACCAACCGCACTTAAAACATGCGATGCACTCAGGTGCTCCGGAAGAGTTTCAGTTCCTGTATATATCTAATTCCTGGTAATTAATTAAATGTATATTTAGGAATATTGTTTGATCAAAATGATAAGATATTGCTTGGATTCTTTTGGAATATCGTTATTTCTGTTCGATAGGAATTGAATGTGAAATGATTATTAGTCTGTTTAAAAAACTAGAGAAAATGGGCATACATGATAATAAATAAGGGTAATAACAAAATCAGTCAAAAACCGGGAAACTGGGAAACGCAATAATATACTGGATAAGAAATGCAAACGAAAAACCTGTATCATCTCTAACATCATCATTCTTACACAGGCTTCATGTTTTCTTTTTATATCCTACGAAAGTCCCAAGTCAACAGTACAATCAATGATTGATATAGTATGTGTTCGTTTCAAACAGCCATTAACCCTATTCATTTTATAGATTCGTTGAATGTATAAGAATGTTATTCGTTGTGTATAACTAAGTAATTCATTAACAGTCAACTAAAATATGCATTAATATATATCTAATGATGCATAATGTTTATTTTGATAACATATACAATATAAACGTATGCTTACCTTTCCCTTTGAAAAAGTCAAAGATCGATATTATGTGTTTTTGGTAAGCAGCCAATAACCCTATTATTTTTATTTTGCTATTAATTTCTTGAGATTGCTAGGAGTAGTGTGTAACTAAATATGTCATTAACAACCAACTAAAATATTGGTTAATGGATTTCTTATAATGTACAATTTTTATTTTTATAATAAACGTGTTTTCTTCACTTTATTTGATCACTCATACAATATTATATTCGTGTTTTCTTTTAGTTATGAGAAAGTCCAAAACTCAACAATGCATGCAGCGATTGATATATTATGTGTTCTTTAAACAGCCATTAACCCTATTAATAATATTTTGTTATTACATTTTTGAGAATGTAATACATTATATATAACTAAGCGTTTTATTAACAACCAATAACAATATTTGTTAATGAATTGTTGATAATGTATCATTTTTAATTTGATAACAACCAGATTTTCTTCACCATATTTGATCACAAACTTAATATCACCATTATTTTTTTCTTTTTTATTGTGAGAAAGACCAAACCTCAAAAATGCATGCATCGATTGATATATTATGTGATCGTCACAAACAGCCATTAACCCTATTATTTTTATGTTGATATTATTTTTTTGAGATTGCTATGAGTTGTGTATAACTAAATATGTCATTAACGACAAATTAAACTATGTGTTAATGGATTTCTCATAATGTACAATTTTTATTTTAATAATAAACCTGTTTTCTTCACTATATTTGATCACTCATACAATGGCATATTCATGTTTTCTTTTTGTTCTGAGAAAGTACAAAACTCAACAATGCATGAAGCGACTGATATATTATGTGTGTGTTACAAACAGCCATTAACCCTATTAATAATATTTTGTAATTACACTTTCGAGAATGTAATACATTATTTAGAACTAAACGTTTTATTAACAATCAATTACAATATGTGTTAATGCATTTTTCACAATGTATCATTTTTAATTTGAAAACAACCAGGTTTTCTTCACCATATTTGATCACAAATACTAGTTCACCTTTATTGTTCATTTTTATTGTGAGAAAGTCCAAAACTCAACAATGCATGCAGCGATTGATATATTATGTTTTCGTTACAAACAGGCATTAACCCTATTAATAATATTGTGTTATTACATTTTTGAGAATATAATGCATTATTTAGAACTAATCGTTTTATTAACAATCAATTACAATATTTGTTAATGAATGTTTGACAATGTATCATTTTATTTTGATAATAAACAGGTTTTCTTCACTATATTTGAAAACAAATATAGGATTAGGTTTATAATTTCCTTTTGCTTTGAGAGAGTCAAAGTCAACTGTGCGTGCAGTGTGTCACACATTATGTGTTTGTCACAAACAGCCATTAACCCTATTAATTTTTTATTAGATTCCTGAGAATTTAATACGATATTTGGGGCTAACATTGTTTTGATAATATACATTTTTCTTATTAAGGAGTTGAAAGAGCAATAACGGCAGGAATTGTACAGCACACAAGGTTACGATTATACACAAAACGTCGCATTCAAAGCGTTACATCGTTTTATATTACGACGCTTTCATACGCTGTAATCCGATGTGAACTATTCAAGATTTCAGACTGGCAATGCATATTCATGAAATTGTTCTGAATATTCACAGCAAAGATCAAAAGGAGCCAGGAAATAACACACCAGGCAATAGAATGCAAGCCAATAGATTACCAGGCAATATAACACTAGAAATTCAAAACCCCAAAAAAAGTTGAAAGTAAAAAACAAATAATATATAAAACATGTAAAACTTTACAATTAGGAAATAAACTACATTAGTTTTGGTTTCCTTTTGACTTTGATAAGTCCCAAATTAACAGAACATTCCGTCGTAAGATGATAAAGAATGAATGTCATTTTACCTGTCTTTAATATGCAGTTGTCATTTTACAAGCTTTGGTCAAGAAGAGTTTGAAATTACCAACGGGATAACCATAATCTATTAATCGAAGAAAAACAGACAATCCAACCCAATGGGCAAAAGAAAAAATGAAAGCACCAAAAGTGATGTTAAACAATCGAACTGCTTGCATGCAGATTTTTTGTATGCTATGCACAATCGCAAAATATCAGTATACTTCTAGAAAAAGATGTCAAACTTTGAAATAGTAAATTGAGAGCAAACTCCAGAGACTTCAATATGTTATTCACATAAAACAGCTTTTTATCCAATGTTCCAGAATATGTTACATTTCCTTGTATATACATTTGTATATATATAATTGTGAACATTTTATCAGCATGGCCAAGAGTGAAATACCTTGGTAAGTCTTCTATTAACAGGAAACCTACCTCGTCTGAATTATCGTTTACAACTCCTTTACAAAGCTCATTCCCACAAAATAAAACATAATGTAGATGTCCCTTTACCAAATAATCTAATGAGATTAACTTTTTTAACCACAAGCAAGCAATTGCTTGTAGTTTTAAAAGTTACAAGGATAAGTCAGTGTTATCTGATATTTAAGAAGCATTGGGTGGAGGAGGGGAGGGGAAACTGATAATATAATTATTGAATGGTGCCAAAAATGGAAAGAACAGTTGGTGCAGGAGCTACTACTATAACATGCAACAACCCAATTTTACATTCTATTACATTATTATTTTATTTCCCATCAACTGTTTAACAGACACCACATCTGTTTTGAAGGGGCAAGCAAATCAATGTGACATTCAAAGTGAAATATAGTGCATTCGGAACCATTTGTGGGTTTACTTTTATACCTTGGAAAAGGGAAATATTTTTTCTATATGGGGTCTTTTTTGCGGAACGGGAATGTGACTCTTGAAAAAAATGACAACACGTATTAATATATTTGACGGTGAACTTTTACCAAATGAGATATATATATATGTATATATATATATATAGCCTTCCGAAGACAACATCCGTGTCCTTTCCATTTTCATCTTTTTTTTGTTTTGAAGCCAACATCAACATTCAATTTTCGAATTCCGTCATCCATTTACGGACACCTACTGGAGTATTATACAGATATTTTTCATTATTTGTGTCCTAGTTTGTTTGCCGGTTGCACTACATCGATACTTTCATTTCATGTTTATTTTTAGGTGGAACATACTTTAAAAGCATGCAGTGTTGACATAAATACGTCAGCAGTTAGTCAAGGTTAACAGGTCAAAACCTCTTCGGGATTTTCTAGACTTTTCATTAGATAGTACGTCAAACATTAGAACACGTGTTGTCTAAAGCACTGGTTCCCATTCCTGAACCAAACTACGATGGTCGAGATCTAACGACACTGACACACAAGTTGAATTGTAACCCCCAGCAGCGTAGGATATAAATAGACTGTTCTAAAATTTATTATAAAATTAAAAACAGAAAACACACATTTCGGAACAGGACAAAAGTAGAAAGGTACAATGTTTGTACACTTGCTGAAATATCAACGCGCATTGTTTGTTGTTCAAATGTCAATTTTCAGACGCAATGCGAAAATCAAAGTCTCTTACATAGTAAACACAATGTCAATTTCTAGATATTGAAATATCCATCCGCAAAATCCTTGTTGCAACAAAGAAATCCTGATAGATGAGCAAACGTGCATATAAGTACCCGATTTTAAGGGGCATTTATAATATATGAATGTTGCATGCATGCTCTTTCTGAACCTTTAAACAGTAATGGAAGCGAGAGGTTGGCGCCGTAAAATTCGATTCAATCCACCATTTCTTTAGAAAAGCCTGTACCAAGTCAGGACCATTGCGGTTTTCCAGTTTCCCGGTTGTTGACTGATTTTGTCTGTTTATTGATTTATGAGTTTTGGATTTCCCTTTGGAAGATTGCACTGTGTTCGGTAATTTTGTTATTACCCTTATTTAAGTTAGTCGTCCTCTTACAATTGACTCTATATATGGACTATATTTTAGTCTGGGCGGAAGGTTGCGATACATGTTGTGTAAAGCAGTGTCTTCCGGTTTATATTCCTCATGCATGAGCGCTAGCATTAAACGATAACATACTATGTTCGATCGTTTAAAAATACAAAAGGACAAGCAATGATCTACAACAAATACAAACAAAACCAATATCGGGTAACACCAACCGGAATTAAAACATGCGATGAATTCAGTTGCCCCGGAAGAGTTTCAGTTCCTGTATATATCTAAATGCTGGTAATGAAGTTCAATTCAAGTAAATGTATATTTAGGACTATTGTTTGATCAGAATGATAAGATATTGCTTGGATTCTTTTGGAATGTCGTTATTTCTTTTTGATAGGAATTTAATGTGAAGAGATTATTGGTCTGTTTAAAAAACTAGAAAAAATGGGCACACATGATAATAAATAAGGGTAATAACAAAATTACCGAAAACAGAGCAATCTTTCAAAGGGAAAGTCAAAACTCATAAATCAATTAACAGACAAAATCAGTCAACAACCGGGAAACTGGGAACCGCAATAATATACTGGATAAGAAATGTAAACGAAAAACCTGTATCATCTCTAACATCATCATTCTTACACAGACTTCATGTTTTCTTTTTTATCATACGAAATTCCCAAGTCAACAGTGCAAGCAATGATTGATATAGTATGTGTTCGTTTCAAACAGCCATTAACCCTATTCATTTTATAGTTTCGTTGAATTCATTAGAATGTTATACGTTGTGTACAGCTAAGTAGTTCATTAACAGTCAGCTAAAATATGCATTAATAGATATCGAATGATGCATAATGTTTATTTTGATCACATATACAATATAAACTTATGCTTACCTTTCCCTTTGAAAAAGTCAAAGATCAATATCATGTGTTTTTGTTAAGCAGCCAATAACACTATTATTTTTATTTTGCTATTAATTTCTTGAGATTGATATCGGTAGTGTATAACTAAATATGTCATTAACAACCAATTGAAATATTTGTTAATGGATTTCTTATAATGTACAATTTTTATTTTAATAATAAACGTGTTTTCTTCACTTTATTTGATCACTCATACAATATTATATTTATGATTTCTTTTTAGTTTTGAGAAAATCCAAAACTCAACAATGCATGCATCGATTGATATATTATGTGTTCGTTTCAAACAGCCATTAACCCTATTAATAATATTTTGTTATTACATTTTTGAGAATGTAATACATTATTTATAACTAAACGTTTTATTAACTACCAATTACACTATTTGTTAATGAATTGTTGATAATGTATCATTTTTAATTTGATAACAACCAAATTTTCTTCACCATATTTGATCACAAACTTAATATCACCATTATTTTTTTAATTTTTTATTGTGAGAAAGACCAAAACTCAACAATGCATGCATCGATTGATATATTATGTGTTCGTCACAAACAGCCATTAACCCTATTATTTTTATGTTGTTATTAATTTTATGAGATTGCTATGAGTTGTGTATTACTAAATATGTCATTAACGACAAATTAAACTATGTGTCAATGGATTTCTTTTAATGTACAATTCTTATTTTAATAATAAAGGTCTTTTCTTCACAATATTTGATCACTCATACAATATAATATTCATGTTTTCTTTTTGTTATGAGAAAGTGCAAAACTCAACAATGCATGCAGCGACTGATATAGTATGTGTGTATTACAAACAGCCATTAAACCTATTAATAATATTTTGTTATTACACATTTGAGAATGTAATACATTATTTAGAACTAAACGTTTTATTAACAATCAATTACAATATGTGTTAATGAATTGTTGACAATATATCATTTTTAATTTGAAAACAACCAGGTTTTCTGCACCATATTTGATCACAAACACTAGTTCACCTTTATTGTTTATTTTTATTGTGAGAAAGTCCAAAACTCAACAATGCATGCAGTGACTGATATATTATGTGTTCGTTACAAACAGGCATTAACCCTATTAATAATATTGTGTTATTACATTTTTGAGAATATAATGCATTATTTAGAACTAAACGTTTTATTAACAATCAATTACAATATTTGTTAATGAATGTTTGACAATGTATCATTTTATTTTGATAATAAACATGTTTTCTTCACTATATTTGAAAACAAATATAGGATAAGGTTTACAATTTATTTTTACTTTGAGAGAGTCAAAATCAACTGTGCGTGCAGTGTGTCACACATTATATGTTTGTCACAAACAGCCATTAACCCTATTAATTTTTTATTAGATTCCTGAGAATTTAATACGATATTTGGGGCTAACATTGTTTTAATAATATACATTTTTCTTATTAAGGATTTGAAAGAGCAATAACGGCAGGAATTGTACCGCACACAATGTTACGATTATGCACAAAACGTCGCATTCAAAGCGTTACATCGTTTTATATTACGACGCTTTCATACGCTGTAATCCGATGTGAACTATTCAAGATTTCAGATTGGCAATGCATATTCATGAAATTGTTCTGAATATTCACAGCAAAGGTCAAAAGGAGCCAGCACCAGGCAATAGAATGCAAGCCAATAGATTACCAGGCAATATAACACTAGAAATTCAAAACCCGAAAAAAAGTTGAAAGTAAAAAAAAAAAATATATATATAAAACATGTAAAACTTTACAATTAGGTAATAAACTACATTAGTTTTTGTTTCCTTTTGACTTTGATAAGACCCAAATTAACAGAACATTCCGTCATAAGATGGTAAAGAATGAATGTCATTTTCCCTGTCTTTAATATGCAGTTGGTATTTTGCAAGCTTTGGTCAAGAAGAGTTTGAAATTACCAACGGGATAATCATAATCTATAAATCGAAGAAAACCAGACAATCCAACCGAATGGGCAAAATAAAAAATTAAAGCACCAAAGGTGATGTTAAACGATCGAACTGTTTGCATGTAGTTTTTTTTGTATGCTATGCACAATCGCAAAATATCAGTATACTTCTAGAAAAAGATGTCAAACTTTGAAATAGTAAATTGAGATCAAACTCCAGAGACATCAATATGTTATTCACATAAAACAGCTTTTTATCCAATGTTCCAGAATATGTTACATTTTCTTGTATATGCATTTGTATATATATAATTGTGAAAATTTTGTCAGCATGGCCAAGAGTGAAATACCTTGGTAAGTCTGCTATTAACAGGAAGCCTACCTCGTCTGAATTATCGTTTACAACTCCTTTACAAAACTCATTCCCACAAAATAAAACATAATGTAGATGTTCATTTACCAAAGAATCTAATGGGATTAACTTTTTTAACCACACGCAAGCAATTGTTTGTAGTTTTAAAAGTTACAACCATGATTCAGTGTTATCTTGTATTTAAGAAGCATTGGGCGGGGGAGGGGGAAATGCTAATATAATTATTGAATAATGCCAAAAATGGAAAGAACAATTGGAGTAGGAGCTACTACTATAACATGCAACAACCCAGTTTTGCATTTTATTACATTATTATTTTATTTCCCATCAACTGTTTACCAGACACCACATCTGTTTTGAAGGGGCAAGCAAATCAATGTGACAGTCAAAGTGAAATATACTGCATTCAGAACCATTTTTGGGTTTAATTTTATACATTGGAAAAAGGATTTTTTTTTCTTTATGGGGTCTTTTTCGCGGAAGGGGAATGTGACTCTTGAAAAAAACTACAGCACTTATTAATAGATTTGACAATGAACTTTTTTCCAATGACATATATATATACATATAGTAATTTTCAGAGCTATGATACGTGAAGACAATGAGGTCGCTGACATTGAACCACCCCAATTTATCGCATCTAAAAGTAATTTGTTTTTAAATAAATAGTAAACTGCACAATATGATTACTTACAGTTTGATTAAGAGAGACCATCAGTATAGGTATTATACATGTTGTTTAAGACATGTGCATCATGTGAATAATCATTAATTTCTACAACACGTACAACGTCAGCTGACCAGCGACATCAACGCGATATCACGACCATCAATTTAATTTTACATGTCCCAAAAATTATTCCAATAATATTATTACATTTCTATTGATAAAATAGTAACAAAATAATTTTAATCATACAGAAAAAGGCACCGCTTCAGATGTAGGTCATAATAGTGTTTCGAATAGACAGGAAGTTGAAGATATATGAAATCAATTTCTAAGATCGGTGCCTTTCATTGCGTCGTCGACGTTATATCTTAAATATATCTTAATTTTTTTAATCCATTTTGATATGTTAATTTATTTTTGTAGAAGATTGAAAACTCTTTCCAAACCTGTCATTCTTTACCACATATATGTGCATTTTCTATATTAAAAAGGACATTTAAAGTCGACGCCCCGCTAAGTCATTGTTGTACCCGAACGGATATATGCTTTTTAGGGTACACCTATTTAACTTGCAAAAACTTTTTTATTACACAATATATGTTTATACTTGAAAGTAATATGTAAATCTGAAATCCATATCTTTCATTTGCCACCTTGCTTTTATCACTGAGAATTGTAATAAGTTTTAAGGCGTCAGATTAAGCGAGACTTATAAAACGTCCCTCTTAATTGAAAGTCCCACTAAACCCGTTCTGTAACTAGAAAAAGTCCCGCTTATGTTCGATAGATAGGTATATATACCATCTGCACACGCTTACACACATGTCATACGTCTATCGCTAGATAAAATCCTTACGAGACAAGGTAACACTACGACTATTGGAGCTCTCTTTTTAAGGAGTGGATGTAGTCGAGTGGTCTAGGGCACTGGACGTAAGACTAAGCGAATGGTGTCGCAGCGTATCAATGGTGTGAGTTCAAATCCCGTCGAGGGAAGAACAACATATTTGACAGCTTCAAAATCTAATTCTAAGACTGTTTGGTTTAATTTTCAGACGTATATATAATATTTAGTGTTAACCTAGTATCACAAGTAACTTTGAGATCTAGTAGGACAGATATATTGTATGGTTTTCACTTGCTTATACGTTTGTATAATATACTTTATTTTCCGTGACTGTATAATGAATTCTTCATTATCTATACAATATATTAAACATTTCTGAGTTAGATTGCTGTTAAATTATAATATTAAGTATATATGTATACCATCTCACACGCTTATACACATGTCTTACGTCTATCCCTAGATTAAATCCTTATAAGAACAGGTACCGCTACAAATATATAGTGAAGCTCTTTTGTAAGTGGATGTCGTCGAGTGGTCAAGGGCGCTGGACGTAAGTCAAAGCGAATGGTGCTGCAGTGTATCAATGGTGTGAGTTCAAATTCCGTCGAGGGAAGAACAAAATTTTGACAGCTTCAAAATCTAATTCTAATACTGTTCGGTTTAATTTTCAGGTGAATATATATATATAACGGAGTGTTCTAGGGGCAGGACATAAATCTACGCGATTGGTGCTGCAGTGTATCAATGGTGTGAGTTCCCTCGTCGAGGGAAGAACAAAAATGTGACAGTTCAAAGATATAATTATAAAACGGTTTGGTTTAATTTTCAGACGTATATTTATATATAGTTATATAGTCCACCAACAGAGGTATCAATTAACGCAGTGATGTAATAAAAATGTGATGCTTAGTGAGCATGACACGTTTCAGCAACAGCTTTCATAAAGTGGGCTCACGGGTAAAAGATGGGAAGGCCAAATAATGTAAAAGTCTTCAGGAGCATGTATACCTAAGATCATACACAGGATAGCCAAACTTGGATGAGGTTCCCTATGCCCAAGGGAGACTGACCTTAGTTTGAATTATAATTACATAATTTAGGAATTTCTTAATTAAAAAAAAATGTATATAATACACCATGTCATTGCCGAAGCGCCAACTATTAACCGGTTGATACCATAGAGGAATGATATCACAGAGGAATATTAAACCAGTGCTAGCAATGTAAATGTAAATATTTAATAGTGTACACGGCGCGTTTTTGGAATAACCGTTATCATGTAATTCCAGACAAGTAATTCCATGGCAATTTCGCCTCATGTGACCAAACACGACGAAATACTATCGTATTCTCTGAATAACTTAAATACATAATTCGAGGATAAAATGCACATCCCCAAATTGCAAGAGCATGTAATTACCTTGAAGACTTTGGTTTAATTCGTGATGAAGGAACTGATTTTTCAACACATGAAGAAGTTTCCATGTGTGTAAGGCTTGTAGAAAGTACCGGTGGTGAAGTCATTCTTCGTGAGAAATTTCTAGGTTTTCTGAATGCAAGCGAAACTACCTTTGAAAATCTTGCTGAGCTGTTTTAACTAATCTTGTGAATTTCAGCATAATTATTGATAATATGAGAACACAAGGGTATGATGAAGCAGCAAACATGTCTGATATTTATAGAAATGTTCAATCCAGTCTTAGGGAAGGGATTCCAACAGCCCAATTTATTTATTCATTAGTGGTTTATTGTCATATTTAGCACACTGTTGTTCCGATTACATCAAGGTTACGGAACATCTGCTGCGATTTGATAGAGACTTTGAGTGAATGTCAAACATTGATCCGACATTTTGAGACAGAAAAATGTCATTGGTGTTTACAATACTTTATATGATGAAGCTGTAGATTTAGCGGTGTAATATTGTGATGTCTAGTCTCAGCAGCAGACAACCGGTAGACAATGAAATCGTCCCAATCCACAGGTAGAAGAAACCAATGATTACTGGCGGATTATACTGTATTAACAGTTCCTAGAGCATCACTTGTTAAACGAGTTAAAGGACCGTTTGGTGAGAAACGCAGATCGATATCTGACACAGTTTTTAATACCAACCAATTTAAACAAACTAAAACAGGAGGACGAATTGCATATTTATGATGCTTATAGGAAAGATCTGCAATCTCAGGAAGAGTTTACCCTTGAACAAAATTTTAAAGCAAGGTGGCAATTATAGCCCACAGAACAGATAAAACCAAGCCTTCTTTGTGAGATATCGGAGTTGTAAACAAAAATGATATCCGCATCTCTATTGTATTGTGAAAATTCATCTTACAATGCCACCCTCTACAGGAACAGCCGAAATATCTTTCAACGATTTGAAACGTGTTAAGACATTAACGCGCCACAATGTGACAGACACTACTACCAGCCTTGGCATTGCTACATATTCACAGAGACATTCAGCTCCCAATGAATGCAGTCGTAGACACGTTTAAAAATATCAGACAAAGAAAACTGCTTCTGGCTTGATTGTGTGTAAACATCCATTACATTATTAGCATGATTAAATAATATTAATAGTACTTTTAAGCATATTTGTGTGATATCTATATATCAAATTTTCCATAATCCCGGTGCCCCTATACATTGGGTGGGTTTATAGTTCTTAACGCCACTTTCAAAATGTTTTCAGTTATATCGTGACGGCCCTATGCCTTGGAGGGAAACACAAATCCCTCAGTACGTGCACTGTTAATAGCTCATTCCTACGCCACTGACACTCAATTGTATATATAATATTTACTTATGTAATACATAGTATATCAATTATATGACATGTGCTTACATTAGTATGTAGTAAATCTTTATTGTTTAATTTAGAAGACATATGATGATCCTTTATAAATTTTTATATTTTACGTGTTGAATGGCTAAATGTGTGACAGCTTGTTTAAGTCAAAATGAACAGTTGTACAGCAATATCACGAAAGGAAACACATTACTTGTTAATGAGGAGACAATGATAGCAATTGTGTACCAGACTAACACGAGGATGGATTTCCATAGACAAGCAATTTGAAGTTCACTTATAAACAGGTAGAAACAGTATTCTGACTCAGAGCCATCCAATCTTCGTTCTTACTTCTTAAAGTTGCATGCTTGGCGAAAAAGCAGAAAATACAAATTTGTACAATTAAGATACCGAATTAATGGTTCCTTAGTGGTTACGTTGACGTTTTAGAATGTCCATTACGGAGTTTCTGTATATCAAATGTCCAAGGCTGTTTTATGTGTGTCGTAATCACAAGCAGGTCATTTTTTAATACATTACTTAGCACCGTGTGTGTAGCAAGAGTAACATGACATTAAACATATTGCTTTGAACTCCTTTTCTTATAGTTACGAACAGAAGAACATGTATGTTTCTCAGAAACAAAGCATAATTACACTTCTACCTAAAAGGGATACAAATACAAGATTACTGAAGAATTGGAGATCTATATCCTTATTAAATGTTGATTATAAGATTATGGCAAATTGCATTGCCAGCAGACGAAAATCATAAGTGAAAATCAGTGTGGATTTATTAAGGGCCGATATATAGGAGATAACATCAGAAGTCTTCTTGAAGTTATAGATCTTGCAGAAGAAGAGAATCTTTCGTGTATAATTTTATCAATTGACTCCGAAAAAGCATTTGATACTATTAGCTGGAAATTTCTCAAAATTTGTTTAATATTTTTCAACTTTGGTTCCTCATTTCAGCATTGGATAACATTATTTTTCAATGATATATCTAGCTGTGTGTTGAATACAGGATGGTCTACAGCGTCTTTCAAGGTTTCACGTGGTGTTGGACAAAGTTGCCCTGTCGCACCTTACCTTTTTCCTTTATCGGCTGAAATTCTAGCTATTTCAATTAGGCGATCAGATGAAACAAAAGGTTTCAAACTTAAAACAAAAGAATTAAAAGTATGTCAATATGCAGATGATACACACATTTTATTAGATGGAAGTGAACAATCAGTCAGAAACAGAGTAAACTTGTGAAACATTTTTTATCAAATAAGTGGTCTTAAAGTAAAGTATAGTAAATTTATGAAATATGGGGGTCAGTTTAATTGCAGGATTAATTGCCTCAATTACTTTGGACTAGTTTTAATAATTAAAAGTAAACATATTAATTTTGAAGCAAAGACTACAAATCCATGTCCTTTATTAAGTGGAATAATTAACTCCAATATTCTTTCAAAGGCAATTTATCAACAGTTTATGCCATCTTAGTTAGATGTTGGTACTATCAAGGGGTTATCAAAGTGGACATCTGAATGGGAAACAGATATCTACTTTGAAAATGTCTTTAGTAGCATATCTAAAATCACTTATGATTATAAGCCTCATAATTTTCAGTATAAATTACTACACATAATCTTACCCACAAATACTTTTTTGGTTAAAATGGGAATCAAAGATTCTGATTTGCGTAGCTTTTGTAAAAATTCTACAAATTCTATTATGCATTACCTTTGTCAATGTTCTAAAGTCCAAGAATTCTGGCAGCTAGTAGAAAGATGGTCGGAAGAGATATTTGAAATACACCTTCAATTAAATATAGAGAACACACTATTCAATACAAATACGGACGAATTTCCATGCGAGATCATCAACTTTGTATAAATTTTTGCAAAACACTTTATCCATTGCTTTAATGGTCTAAGTCATGTGCCAACAACTGAACTCAAAGGTAGAGAAAAAATAGACAGCAGTTAGTACAGGAGATTTGATTAAGCATGAAGAAAAATGGTCAAAATTATTGAATAATATGGGTTAACGATATATCTATATTGAAGCATTTATATACATGTATTTCCAGTGTTTTACCGGCATTATTTATGCATTTCTCCTTTAGTCCTTTTTATAAGGTTATCTTATAATTTTCCAGTATATTTTGTCTTGTTGTGTAATTCTTCAATATTGTCTGTATTGTCTGTACAAAATAGAAATTAAATCAAAAAAAAAATTAACACGAAAGGTGACACTAGTAGAACAGAAACTGCACACTCTTCCGGAGCACATGTGTCCGCCCAGGATTTGTGTGGGATACCAGTTGTTCTATCTTTAGTTTTCTGTGTAATATTTTGTAGATTATTGTTGGTCCTTTTGTCTTTTTACCTTGACATTTGCATTGTCTCTCCTTCTTTGATTTACCGCTTCTGATCACTCATTATTGGGCATTGAAAAATAAAACTTGATTTTGTTAATGAAGCATATTTTATTGCTCAAATACCACCAATGAAATGTGATACAAGTTAATTATTAGAGCAATTTGTATTATCAATAATTCAACTCTAAATACGAATTTACCAATAATTAACATTGTGTAAATGTACAATTATAAATTTACTCTGGTACATTGATTACAGGAACTGTATTTTAATCGACGTATGTCACGGTCTTCTTGTGTTGAATGATTCGAGGTGAGAGGAGGTTGTATCAGTTTCTTGTTTTAATTAAACGTCGTTATTTACAGTAAACACATACTATAAAGAATGTTTAAAAATCAGAAGCCGTAAATATAATAAAGACAGGAAATACAATGACCAAAGGAAAATGTAGGAAAAGACAAACAACGGTTCACAAAACGCTACTCACAAAACTAAAGAGAAACATTAACCCAACTAAAATTGGGAGTGGACTCAGATGGTCCGGCAGGATATATATTTCCTGCTTCTCTATTGACACCCTTCATTGATTTGTCAATTCTTACAACATTTTGTTCAAACATTAAAGGCATGCAAGTATATGTAAATATAGAAGAAAATTAAATGTATTGATGGCACATTTTTTTTTCTCATATGAAGGGATAATTCACAAGTCCATTACCATTTCTTCTGGCACTTCTTGGTACATCAGCACTTAGATGAAGGATTCGAAAATTCTTTCCATATTTTTCGTATTTCACTCTCATTATACCTATGTCCTCTAATACATTTTCTGATAACGCAACCCGTTGCTGTTGGTTTTTCATATGTAAATCCATAATCATTAAATATGTTCATATTTGCTTTTGTTCTACATATACCAGTGATGTATATATCCTCTAACCAAAAATATGGTGTTACTAAAGTAGTATTGTATAACCTTCCAATGGCATCACCGGAAATAACGTATGAAGTACCACTGCAATATGACAGATAAACTGTTTCATTGAACATTCCTCTAGGCGTATACCATTTTGAATTTTTATCCTGAACAGGTTGAGCACCAGTAATTTGCATTCCTATAACAGTATGTTTTAGGGTTCTAATTTTTAAAACTTTTAATGCATATTCTATATTAACGAACATATCATCATCAGCTTTCGATGTATATTTTGCAGACGGACAGTATTTATATGACCGTTTTAACATGGCGGCGGATTTAAGTGACATATTCCTATATGAGTCTAAGAAATCCTCCTGAACAATGTCATGGAAATGGCTACTTTTGTTATTTATCTGATTCTGAACTTGAGCATTTAATGTTTGACCTAACATGAATATAAATTTTACTTCTTTGTTCGTTTTAACAACAGATCCCCACGTTTTTCTGATTGTCATCCGACCCATTAAGTTGGTAGGCGCTACACAAACAATCACAATCAAATATACAGAACTGTTTGTAGAGTTGCAAATATCGTCTTCACGAATAAGGTACTTGAAGTTATGTGGATTAATATAACTTATAACAGGTGGAGGTGTTACAACATTTACTAGTGTTATAACAATTACTGTAAGATTGTAAGCACTTTTCTGTGGTTTCTACAGCAGTGTTGTTTAATGGGAGGTATACACTTTAGACATCTGAAAAAATAAGAATATATATATTAGACAACTTAGCATGGTACTTAATATAATCTATTATAAACGAAATATATGATATTGGTCTATCGTATATCTATGTATACAATGTAAGGTACTGTTTTTCTTTATAACACTTTGTTTTCCTGCATTGCACATAATTCCTAGGAAATAGAACCTCATGTCGTACCGCTGCGGTGTTCAGCCTTTCTAACGGAGACCTTAGCTTCTTATGCTAAGCGATTTAAATACCAACCTCAAATCGCACTATATATTATGGTAAGTAAAGCGAGTCCTCTTATTTTGAAAATGCGATGTTCATTGCACGTTAAGAAAAGACACCATGCAGTTTTTGCCGAACAACAACTTGTTATAGTGGTCGTTTGTGACCTGTTGCAAATATTTCGGACGTAATCCATCGTTTCCAATTTTCCTTGTAGAAGTCAAAACAACCAGAAGAGACCGTCTAGGAAAGACTTCTTTGACCTTGCATATATATCTTGTAAACCAGCATTTAAATATCTACTGAACTCTCTTCCAGCAAAGTAATACAACGAAATATGGATATTTTAATATATAATTAGTGAGGCAATTAGAAAACAACGTGCTAACTAATGTTGATAACCGTTCTTAAACGAATACACTGTTAATTAAAAACCAGGTATGTGTGTTCACTAACCAATGGAGTACAATTGTGTTCACATGGTGTTAATAGAATACGTGTGTGTTTTTGGAATACAGTCGTGTTTAAAATGGTGTCTATGCTGTACATGCGTATTCAAATGAGTGTTTATTGAGTACAAACGTCTTCACATATATAGGTAAGGAGTTCAGATATGTTCGGTAAAGTGTTATGGAGTACATGTGTGTTCAATCAGGTGTTTTTGAATTACAATTGTGTCCAAACTAGTATTTATGCAGTACAGGCGTGTTTAAATTAGTTTTGGACAGGTGGTTACATAGTTCAGGTGTGTTCACTCACGTGTTTATGTAGTACGCGAGTGTTGAAAACATATGTATAGTACGTGAATTAATTGTTAGAGGTACACGTATTCCACCCTTGATTCAATGAAAATTGTGTTATGTTCATGTTATGCTTTTTCAACGTATATTGTATGTTCATAACCTGTATGGCTTGTTATTTTCCCCTGTAATAAAGACAAAAACTAATAATTTTTACCAATTGACACTTTGTGTTATTCAATTATACGAATGTACCCTCAATGTTAAATTAAAAAAACATAATGCAATTATAAACTGGTTGAAAATAATATTCTACAAATTCTGCTGTTATTTACTGATTGAATTACATATACAATGATTGTCAAACAGCTACTGTTACATGAATACACCAACACATCTGGTATTGAATGATCACGAATGACAATTGTTAGTAGTGATTTTATAATGATTTTATCAAATGAAAAAAAAAAGAATATCAGACTGTCAGAACAATTCCAAAATCAAATATCAACATCTTAGAAAGAGAAAAAATCGATACCCCAAACACACAAATACATGACTGCTGACTTGTATGGCTTGGTATAGGCACTTCAATAAAAAGTGGTGGGGATAATCTAGGGTCCCCTCTCAAAGATATAAAATATAGCCATATTGTATCTCCAAAGTTCTAAAAGACAATATTTGAAAGTATTCTTGTTGTTGCAATATATAGCAGATAATCATATACAAATATAAAGGGTATGGTGTTTTAACTCCACTTTCAACAATATTGCAATTATATCGAGGCGGTTAGTTTTATGGGTGGAAATCTAAGTAGGCGGAACAAAACATCCACCTGTTGCTAGTCTCTGACAAACTTTATCACATAATGTTGTGTCGACTACACCTCGCCATGAACGAGATTCGAACTCACAACAAGTGATGATATGTACTGATTGCACAGGTAGTTGTTTCTGGAATAAATATTATCAGACACGATCATAGTATACAATTAGTAAGATTACAAGTTTTGGGGAGCAAGTAAGCCAGACAGCCTATCATTATCCTATGACATAAAAAAAAAACATTTCAATTTCAATTTTTCCATTATAAATTTTCCTCAATTCCGTGGTAAATTATACCAACCGCATCCTCGCATAGCGTATTTTACTCATCATACGATACATTCAAGAATACAGTTTGTATTCAGATTGTTTACAACTCTTCTGAGCACTAAATAATTAAGTGGAACATTTTTTAAATCGTTTCATCCTACCGTTATGTTGTTCGGAATATATCAAAACATTATTGAAAAGTTTTCTGTCACTTGTGTAGAGATGACGTAAGATGGTTTGACAATTAGAGTTTGGATATAAGTTGACTATTATGTCTTCGAATGACCTCATGTACTACATTAAAATTACGGTTAAAGGCATTGGACCTCATTTTTTTAACTAGTGTTATGCATGTGACAATTTCTACGTCACGAAGAATAGGCATATTATGTATAAATGTCAAGATTAAGATTCAGCGTTCTTCATAACAAAGCTGCTCATACATTTATATGTGAGTTTTTGTATTTTATTCACATATATTATAGTGATGGTTAATGTATTTGTCTCTCTTTTAAAGAACTAATAATATGCATATGACATCTTCTTTTGAGTCAAAAGAATAGATATTTACTATATGCTGATGATCTGATTTTAATTTCTGAAAAACCATGTGGGCTCCAACATTGTCTGAATGTCTTACAAGGTTATTGTGAAGAATGGGGTCTCAATATAAACAGCAAGAAAACTCAAATAATGATATGTTCAACAAATAAAACAGCGCATACAAATGAACTGACCCTCAACTTCACTTTCAAAAATAGTGTAAGAAAAATTAATTAAATACAAATACTTAGGCTTGATTTTTAATTCAAATGGTAAACTTAATAGTGCATCTCATAATTTAGCTCAAAAAGGTTGAAGGCCTACTTTGGACTCCGATCACAATTTCAGTTCGGGGACAATCTATCTGTAAGCAACTGGCTTATCCTTTATGATTCTATAATTTCACCTATTATGACATATGGATCAGAAATATGGATATCTTATTTTAATATCAACCTAGAAAATATATATGTTTTTCCATTTGAAAAGGCCCAAAATATGATGATGAAGAATATTTTTGGCTTTCATAGAAAGACCTCTAATTTAGCTCTGCATACCGAGGTTGGATTTTTTCTTCTTTATTTTAAAGCCTTTAAACTTATGTTGGGATATTATACTAGACTGATACAATTAGAAAAAATATAATCACAGTAAATATGATATAATTCGGTGAGCAATTGAAGAAGACAAGCAGGTATTCAATCATAATAACACAAGTTGTGTTACATCTGTATTTCAGATGATAAACCTATTTAATTTGACAATTTTTAATATATCTTATTAAGATTGTTTAGAAAAAATTAAAATTATGAGCCAACTTTCTAATATTAAAAATACAAAAAAGTGGAACCTTCGTTTCTGTAGTAATGTATACACAACTTTTGATTTACAAAAATAACTTTTCGTATTAGTAAAGGTTTTGCTTTATGTTGATCTAAACTTAGACTGAGTGCTCATTCTGTGATTGTATTGAATTACTTGAAATAAGTCTAAACATAGTAAGATTATTGTGTCACTAGATCTTCCAAGAAATGATAGTCAAGAATTGAAAAGAAAGATTGAATTATCCAATATGAATTTAAACCAAGTTATAAGTCAGGTAGACAACAGTGTATGATGTGACAACAGGAACTTATCATACAGAGGTATACCAAATACTAGTTGTTTTGATAGAGATGGTGTGTATTTAAACAGAAAAGGTGTACAATTCTTGCTTAATAACTTTAAGAAAGCCTTAGGGGTAAAGATATTCCAAAGCCACCAGTCGTATTTTTGGCATTAATCTATAAATTATTAATAATTGTCCAATTTTGAAACCAGATGAAATTGGAATTTTGACAAATGACTTAAATGCATAGATAGGTGTATATGTAATAAGGAAATTACATTGATATTTTGTTCTGTTTTGTTTAGCTTTTTTTGGTTTTACTTGCTGTAATAACTATACTAATCAAGATTTATATGTATATGACATTGTCTGATAGAGACCTCATTTCTCAAGCCTTGCGGTAAACTATTGATTCAATTCATGATGAAGATATATGCATAATGGTTAAACATAGATGTATGCACCTACAGCTGTAACAAAGAGTAGAATAGGTAGTGTAAAAAAATATGTAAATTTGTGTGGAAAGCTAAGGTGGCTTGAGAAGTGAGTTTCTCTCATTTAAGATTTAAATATTATACAAAATACATTTCAATATATGCATGAAAATCTGTTCAGTTAAGTGAAGAGTTTAGGTTACATAAATTGAGAGCTAACATATAGCTAATTGAAATATTAAAGAAGATACATGTATAATTTTATTCTTTTGCATTGGGTTGAGTGTTAACTGTCATTATTTAGTATAAAAATGTCATCAGTGCGTTTGGGTTACTGGAATGTTAATAGACTACATGCAAAAGAATAATAAACATTAAAGACAATAACATCTTAAAGAAATTGGTCAATATCACATTATATGTGTAGCAGAAACTAAACATACAGGAGTACCACATGTTTTAGATTATATTTGTTACCCGCTGTCAAGAAGCAATACAAATAATGCAGTCTCAGGTGGATTAACAATTTTGATTAAGCCCCTTATAAAACCTGGAATAACATTTTTAAAGTCTACATCTGAATATCAGATGTTGCTACTGAAAAAAATCTTTCTTTAATTTAGAAAAATATGCCTATATGTGCATATCATGCATTTCCCAGGAGGTTCAACGTATTGAATAAATGTTCTTGAGTCCATTGAACATGATGTTATTATAAACCGAGACAGAGGTCATATCATTCTGTGTGGTGATATGAACGCTAGAACTAGATATGAAAAAGATTACATAGAAAATTATTCAAACGATGGCATACATATTTATGATTATGTGACAGAGGGAAACAACTTCTTGATATGTGTATTTCATATAAAATGAGAATTATAAGTAGGAGAACAGTGGAAGGTTCCACAGGTAAATTTACTTGTTATGAGCATAATGGAAAAAAAAACTATTGATTATTTAAATTTTTCTGAGTGTTTATTTAATGACATTTTGTCATTTCATGTTAATGATGGTATTCATAGAATTTCAGCTCATTCAAATATCAGTTTAAGGTTGGCAGCAAGCTTTACTCTTGTTGAAAGTAAAGTACAGATGAGAGAATTTCCGTGTAATTTTGTTTGGAAGAAATATTCAGAAGAATCATATTACACATCTTTTCAGTCAAAACCACAGACCTCTCGCAAGTCACTGACAACCTTTATCACATAATGTTTTATCGAGTATACCTCGCCATGCATGAGGTTCAAACTCACAACTTATGTGGTGATAGGCAACAATTGCACAGGTAGTTGTAAATTCAACTACCATACGACCACGACGGCTCATGTTCAGTTAAGATGAAAGGTAATTGTTTTATTGGTATTGATGGAATTTATGATTATCACTTTTTATAAACTTTCTTTTCATATCAATCAATGGAAATAATTGGTTTGCTGAAAGTATGTTTTTTGTTGGAGATCATTGGATGGAATTTGTTTCTCATGTGAAGTTCCGTCAATTGCACACTTAGGAATATCAGAACAATACCCTTTCTTTTGCCACCAGACCTGGAAGGTTGGCCACTGCATTTTACGATTGCACACTTTCTAAAAGTCTACCCATGTTTAATTTAAAACTCTGTCAACAGTTAAAACACTGACACCAAAGCATAAATAAATAAATAAATATTGCATGGACCGTGTAATTTATCTTAGTGAATTTCATGATCATCTATGATCTAAAACTGTTGACGAAGGTGGTCAGTTGCTGAGCATCAGCAGTATAAAATTGGGGCTCTTAAAAGAAAACGACAAGTAAAACAAAGTGGAAATATTTTAAAATAACATTACTATCATTTGAAATATACATATGTATAACATTGAAGAAAAGTAGATGAATGAATTTGAATCTGAGGATTCCTAAAATTCAACTCACATTGTCATAAATTATATAAGTTTCCCCGTTTGCGCCCAAATTAAACTTTCAACTTCTATCAGTTCCATTCTCTTACATCAAAGGGAACTATCCATCCGGTGCCTTGAAAATGCGTTCTATCATGTGCATAAGTTTGCATGATTGACAGAAAATATTCATCATATTGTTTTCTAGCTTCTGAACTGTCGATCGAGAAAAACAAATAACATATTCTAGACAGGCAGCATATAGCCAGTCAGCACAGTATAGGAACGTGTGTGCCTGAAATCTCTTATTGGGGTACTCATCTGTAGACTGCATTACGGTTTCGGTGGAAATCGACATCTCACGCTTTGACGGCAGGTAAGTTGTTCTATGTTTTCATTAAATTCTAATAACTTGCATCCCCAAAATATTGACAGAATGCGTATGACTGATTGATGCAAGGACTGCATCTTTGTTTTTTTTAATGTAGTAGCCCTATGGCGTCATACCTATCATTTTAAGAGGTTATTTTGAACAAGGATAACATAAGATTGTCCCGTTTGACCTTTTATCCTGGAATAATATTCCCGATACTTGTGTTGTTGATGTCAATAGATATGAACACAGTTTATGCAAAATTACAGATGTGAATACCTCAGCATTGACAAATAAATAGACATTTTAAAATATATTGAATGTAAGCTGTTTGACGTCGTCCAATTTGACAACTATAAGTATGTTTACAGGGTCGTCTGAAGACTCTTTGACGTGTCAAAAGGTACTGCTTAGAAGTATTTGGTGCTTTATTCATACTTTTATGATGCACTAATGAAAGCAATGAACTATATACGAAATTATTTTAAGATCGTCGAATACAAGTAACGCTACCTGGCATCGATTTATATATTAAATGTTCAGTAAATTGCAAAGGAAGTCAAATAGCTGGATCATGTTGGCTTTGGGTAATCTTGCTAAAAAGCAGAAATCCAAACCTTAAAGAATTAACAATGACATATATTATGTCGTAAAACTGCTAATTTTCATATACTGCAAATACCAAGTAGATCACATTCAAGGCAGGCATTGCTTCCCTGTGCCGTAGTATACCTGATGAATCTAAGAATTCTGCCTAAACCGGCGATAAAGGCCATCTTGAAACTGAAATTGGTTCGAACGTTGGTTCCATGTTAAAGCCGTGCTTTAAGCTTAAAATGAAGTCGTTTCTTCTCATTAATTTGATTAAAAATAGTTAATTTCTTTACATGAATTAATCTCATTTATTTTCCAACTAATGCAGCTGTAATGAGTAGACCATTTGAAATTTGGGGAAGAGGGTCAGCTTGGGAGATCTAGAGAGATTAAATTATCTTTTTAACTCGTTCGCCACTATTTTTGTCCGCCAAAACGGAGGAAATTTAACCTTTTTCATACAATTCATAATATGAGCGCGGATTGAGGAAATTTGAGGCTTCTATAGTACTAGAATAAAATTATGTGTATTTATTTTCACAAATATTTAGATAATGAGATTTATTTGAAAAATCAACCTACTCCCCCCCCCCTTCCCACCCCACCCAAAACAAAATCAATGATAGTCTCCTTATCCATAGAACTATGCTTACGAAATGCCAGTGTTGTCTACATTATGGTAAACTGAGGGGTGATATATAACTGTCGATAATAAATTTCTCTTCAGTTTTCCAATTTAAATCGATGTAATTAGTCATCCGCCTCATATAAACAGAAATTAATTCCCAGGTAGTAAGAAAAATAACTATTAGAAGTCAAAGTAACCATGTATACAACGACCTTTTTTAACTACCAGATATATCCTAATGTTTCCACAGAATGGAACATAAGCCAATCTTTGCTCACCTTTCTTTTAATTAAAGCAAACGCGAGTTGTCGATATTACTCATTGTAATGCAATGTTGTTTGTAAAGTCGATTTTGATTGGATGACGTCTAAATTTTCATGGCATCAATTCCACGATTTTGATCTAATAACACAACAATTGTAATTACTCCCCCCTGCTTATTTATATATATTACTGTGCTGTGGTTTATAACCACACATTGTAATAACACCCGCCCCCATCCTTTTTTCAATGTTACTGTGCTTTTGTCTAATACCACAACAATTGTAATAACTCATATGTTTGTAGTCTTCAGCAGAAAAAAATATGTCTCTGCCAATTTGCCCAATGGTCCAACATAGATTATATGTAGGTAATGAAAATATAGCACAAACGTCAAAAACTGAAGGAGGTTGTAAAATAAATTATTATTTCTCAGACCTCATAATCAAATTGCAGCAATTGGAATACAAATACTATAGTTATTTATTTCTTAATTGCAGACACATGCATGTTTGTACATAGTTCTATAAATAGAACGCAAATACTACCGTATGCAGATCGATAAAAATCTGATGGGTCCTCGTGCAGTGCATTTCAACGAATTGAATTGCCAACCGTCGCATATAAATGAACATATTAAATATGAGAACTAAGATTTCATGTCAGAGAAATGAGAATACATACATCAAAAGTTCGTTTGGTTAAACGTAGCTTCGGCGGATTGCGTAGTCCATTTGATGGCGCCTTTGTTATTTTTTAAGTTTCCTCAATGATTTATGTATCCTTGGTTTCTTTAACCAAAATTTATATCTTTTCCAGAAAATCACTTTCAAAATACTTAATGGATACCATATAATTCAATAAACATGATATCGACATTTTCATAAATGAAACGTGGCAAAAATAGTTCGTCATGAATGACATAGTGACGAATCGTGCAATGAATGACGATTACAAAAATATGTCCACCTTAAATACATACTGTGGCAATTGACTACATGTCATAACCATACAAGCAAATCATTATCGTTGATTGAATTCTTTTTTGGGATCATATCTTTAACCAGGTAAATCAAGCCAGACGAGATCAAAGATTACACAATCAAAACAAACATTATATAATCCGTTGATTGGCTTGTAACATGTAATAAAATTGTCATTGTAGTGACTAATTAGTTTGAATTAGCAAATGAAGAAGAAGAATGTATTTTTACAAACAATTTTCGAAGATTTTTTGAAAATTCAAGTGACGAATTGGGTACGAGAAATACTCGCCACTTTCGAAAATCAATCATCTTATCTGTCGAAAATAAATTCCGAAAAAAAATTACCTCCTTTGAAAGCGTGGGCAGTCCATTTCCACCGAAACCGCAATGCAGTTTACAGAAAAGCACGTCAATAAGAGATTTCAGGCGCACAGGTTCCAATACTGTGAGTCAATGGGGTTTGCAATTAATATTTCGCATGCACATTAGCGACCCCACACCACAACGTGCGAAAAATTGAAATATTATTCTGTGGTTTAAATGCGTACTAATTGCGTCATAGGTAAACTGTATGATTCTTATTGATAAAGTCCTTTCACTAGAACAGAAACAATTGTACGCTTGAGTGAAATAGTGTTGTAGTAAAAGATCGTGAACGTTGTGTACAAGTATGAAAGAATTTAAAGGCATATTGTCTATCAAAATCGAAATTTTTTCATACCCAGAATTATTTTCGTTTTCGTACTGACCTTCATACATATAAATGACCCCTCCTGGCTTAGTTCAGGTACTTCAAAAAAAAGTGACGGGGTTAAACTAGTATACAGTAGATTTTTCTAAGGCATTTCTGTTATTTAATAAAAGCAATAGAAAGCGAAAATCTGACGATATTTGCACGACAATATGTCAATGGTCGGGCGACCGTCACCGATAAGGTATAAATAAACCTAAAAAGAGTATATTGTTTTACCATGGGACAGACAACATTTGGGAGAATGGAATCATTTATTTTTCTTTACATATGAAATCAGAAAGGTTCCATTCAATATCCAGTTTTACATAACTATTATAACTCCTTGATTTTCCTTATTCAGATTATTATTTTCTCCCAAGTCTGGCAAAGTTATTTATTTGTGCGAAAATTTAAATCAGAAATATCAAAAAACAAAATATAAATAAATTTGAAAAGCACCCCTCCTTGAAGTAAATATATAAATAGTGTTTGAGGAAAATATGTATTTTGTATGCGGACTGTAATGTCACTGTGAAACCATTATTTGGCCAGTGATATTAATTTTTAATAATGAACAATATATATATATATA
>MJUT01008211.1:36281-47827 GCA_002080005.1 Gigantidas platifrons
TTTATATATATATATATCTAATCACTTAAAGTCGGTGAACAATTGAAGACAAATGTTGCAATAAGGTATCCCTCAAAAGACCTTTACGTAATTTAAAATTGTCTCTTTATGATACTGTAAGATACATTCGTTCGTCAGTTATCAAGAAATCTCTATTAATGGAATCCAGTTAGCAAAGTTTGTATTATTAATTGGCATAGCATCATAAATATACCTGGGTGTGAGATTAAATAGTATCTAAACTTGGTTATATAACCTTGTGCTGGCCTTATTTCTATTCCATAGTAAATATCAACCAAGAAAAAACCTCATAAGGTATGTGGCTGTCTCATATTTGCAAGAATAAATGTGCAAATGCAAAGGCACCCCCTTGAAGATTGTAAATTAAATTATCTTCATTTACAGCTGTTGACATGAGATTAGGCAGTAAACCACAACTTGCTTATTCTCTTACATATTACAGTTATTAAGCTAGTTTATAACATAATAAGAAATTTTAACACACATATATGCCTCGGTTCTATATTAAATATCTAAATACTATGAAATGTTTGCACTTAAGCCCCAACCACTTTTTTGTCTCATTAAATGAGTTCACGGCATTCTAAGCTTTGTTAATTTATACGTTGACCCCATAAATGATGTAATTTAAGATATTAAATAAGTATTTTGTATCCAGATCTGCAGTTAAAATTCCCTCTATTTGAATCAGATTTGCAAAAAATATGATTTATTGATATTCAAGATTTGGAATTTCCTCTCGTGCATAACAGTAATTTCCCCCAAAACCCAATAAATGCTTGATTCCACTGTGCAAGGAACATGGATGTTTAAATGCACTTTTACAGCAAAATAATACAGACAGGAATATAAATAGACAATAGTTTTGTACAGTTCTACACATAGGGAACGATTTATACCCAGTCGAAACAGACAGATCTTTGACCTACGACCTTGATTATGAATTTGACCTTTGGACTTGAAAGTAGATATGGGTCATCCTATCTTCTTCCTTTGTCATCTGATCGGTTCTCTCTATATCGTACACAATCAATTTCGTTATTTTCATGACTTTTGACTTCTGATCTTGAAAGTAAATTGAGATCATCCACTCGTCATGAGAACATGTATATGGAGTTCATGATCATATGTCACATGGTTCTCGTTGTACTTGACAACTTAGGTCTCGTGGCCTTGACTTTTGCCTGGACACTTAATAGGAGTCATCCTCTTTTTTTAAGACACATGTTTAGAACGTTTCATGATCCGATATTATATGGGTCTCACTAAAACTTGTACACAAAGAATTTTAACAATTTACATCTCGCGACCTTGAATTATGACCTTTCACCTTAACAGTAATTAGGGGTCTTCCGGTCCTTTCTCCATAGGAAACACGTACACAAAGTTTCATAGTTGATTTGTGAAACGGCTCTCTCTAAATCATGTACACAAGGAATTTCGTCATTTACCTCAAATGATCTTGACCTTTGACATTGAAAGTCATTAGGGCTAACCCTCTCTTCACGGATAACACGTTTGTAGAGATGCATGATCCTTTGCCTTGTCGTTATTTTTGTCTTGTACATAAGGATGAACCAACGACCGAACGAATAAAATAACAAACAAATGGGAAAGTTACTATATACCCCTTCCGCAATTTTGTAGAGAGGTGATACTGTTTGACAGAAAATTAATTAGCACTCCATTGTGACAAACATTTCAAAGAGAATGTATGTAATGTTTTCGTAATTATTATGAATAGTACGTAGTTTCCGCGGGTATCAACAGCCAAGTAGCTTAGTACTTCGGTGCTGGCCCGAAACAACTGAGATAATTGTGAAAAGCTCTGTCCTTTGCTAATTTTGTGTAGTCAGAGATTCCTCTGCATTCTGACAGCTTTGTTCGACTTGCTGGAGCCGTGGGACATGGCGAAATGAAAGGGCCGAAGGAAAAATAATGCTGCAATCGAGAGTAACACCCCTTCCTAAGCGTAAGATTGTTTTGGGTGAATAGAAAAATGATTGATGAAGCGATTTATTTAAGGGTTACCAGTAGAAAATAAAACATGATAGCCACAATACGTGTAAAATGCCGATCCTGACTGGGTTGGCAAATCCGCTGTTTTCATTATGGAGAGCGTCTGACATCCTACGGCTCTAGCAAGTCGAAAAAGTCCGTCGAAGGGCAGACGAATATCGGATTTATTTTCGTGTTACTGTTTAGGCCTTCTAATTTGTTTGTTCTCTGTCAGCCCTTCAACTTATTTTGGTTTTCTGTTTTCCAAATATTTCATTTTAGCTGTACTGAAGAGACATACATTGTCGAAATGGCCATATACAGCAATGCAATTAACCGAATTTCTCGTACTTTGTTGTTTTAGCTCTTTTCTATTCAGTCATTTTCTGTTTAAAATGTACACCAATTTCGAAGTAAAATATATTTTGAGAATTTTTGCATAAACAATACCATATATGATATATTAATGTAACAAGGGACTTGACTCACTAAAAGAAGTAATACCAACCACAGTTGTTGCCATGGCAACAGCCAAATGCTGTATTGGGTAATCTTTGTTTAATTGTTTTCATAGCAAATGTAAAATTAGGCATGTACAATACCATTGGCGCCATATGTATTCCCTAGTAACGGGGTGTCTTTTCCTCAAAATCCAAAGAGTGATTATACATTTTTGTTCTTGACAATTTGGTTGCTTATATATGTATTGCATAGTGTAGGTATTAATAAGGTCTTGGTTGAACTTTTATGATTAAAACTGGCCTTAGCAACTAAATGTTTCCATGGAAATGTCTATTTTCAAGAAATCAACAGAAATATTCTTACTGCCTAACATTTTGACCAAATGAAAACAATCTTATTATAAAAGATAAAATGTATCTAGCATAAAACATGTACAAATAAAATAGTTTGTGGAAATCCATAGCAACAATTTTGTGGTTACCATGGCAACAAAAAACATCACAGCATTTTATTATTAAATGTTTTGACAACATTCTAAAAATGCTGAACAACTATTTAAAGTAATCACATAATGAGTTTTCTATCCAAGTACTACTTATAGTAACAAAGGCCAAATCAGTTCATGTACATTTATGTTAACTAGAAAGATCACTGGACTGTTCTAAAGTTGACTAGTAGCTGTTTTATCCTCAGTAACTGTAACTGATATACGACTGTAATTACCCATAATTAGTATTTTCAAGATTTACTCCATGTCTGAGTGAATGTCATATTAGATAGAAATAAAGAGAGATATGGGGTAAATGGTGCTGAGGCAACAACCCTATAGCAAGGTAATTCCAACATTAGTACAAAGATAGGTCACCGCACGGCCTTCAAAAATCAGCCGAAACCCACACTATAGTCCGTTTGACTTCTATAATTCTTCAGAAAAAAATTCTATAAAATCCAGTTTTCAAATCCACAATTTATTTTCTAGACGTATATCAATATATGATATATAAGAACCCTGACAATTAATTTCAAAATTGTTGGTCCATTACTAAAAAAGTTACCCATTAGGTCTCTATGTTAATTATATTTTCTGAAGTGTAAAGATCTGGTAGCAGTGAGCACAAATAACAGACTCTACCATGTGACATAGGACATTGACATTTAAATATAAGGACATCAATAACAATTGACTGTCACCTTAATGGTCAGTTAATGAGTAGACTTTTAATATTTAAATGTCATATGTCACATGGTACAATGACATATGCATTGAAAGCACATGTCTGTTATTTTGTTTTGATAGTTGGGCTCTTACACTATTTATACTCACTCCTTCAGAAAATATAATTAACATAGAGACCTAATGGCCAACTCTTTTAATAATGGACCAATTTGTTTTTAATTAATTGTCAGAGTTCGTATATATATATCATATATTATATTAATATACATCTAGAAAATAAATTGTTAATTAGAAAACTTGATTTTTAAGAATTTGTTTCTGAAGATTTATAGAAGTCAAACGGACTATACAAGGCAAGCTCTTTCAGGCCCCCAAAAAATTAAATGTGTAAACTTTCCAACAGAGTCTACTTTTTGACCGGTTGAAGATAGTACTGTATACCAGGAAATGTTCATGCTGTGTTATTTTCGTGATGCCAGAGTAATTTTTTTTGCGCAGTATTGAATTTGCATTTCCAAAAAAAAAAAAAATGTTACTAATTCATATTGCTGCAATTATTCGCGACAGTTTTTTTTTGTGCTAGATATATTACCGCGAAAATAAAAAAGGTCCGAACAAATTCCCGTTATACAGTACATGTATTTATTTGATTCTTGCACAAAAATATTGAATTACACACAACGAAATTTGCCGCAACGAAAAACGTCGTAGCTATTTTGTTTTAAATTCTGCAATGGAAAAATGAATATGAATAGTTTTCTAATTTTTTTGCCACCCCCCATGGTATATTTACCGAGCTGATCAAATTCGTAAACATTTTTAGGTATAAAGTTGTATGAGCTTTTACTCAATATCTACAGATGATCCAGGTAATTATTTGTCTCAAAAATAGATCCATTATTTATGACATGCCTTCCTTTGATGTTTTTTTAATAAAGATATTTTGAAAGTAGAATATGTGTCTCTAAGCGACGGATGCCCCACTGTAATGCTAACTTTAACCAGAGCCACTCAGGAACAAAATTTAGGTCAGGATGCTCCACTTCCTTTGCACTATAGATGTAAAATGCTGTTACATGTATATCACCTTGTGTATCTCAGAATATGGGCTCAGCAGAAAATTTAACCAAAGTCACTCATGCGTAAAATGCAGGTCAGGGTGACCCAAATGCTATCGACTTCTGTTGTACTATATTAAAGCAAATGTTGTAGTAAAATAGTGTTGATATATCACACGAGATCTCAGTGAAATGGACCTAAACGTGAAACTTAACCAAAGTAATTCATGCGTAAAATGTAGGTCAGGGTGCTGAAAATGTTATTGACTTCTGTTGTTTCATATAAGACAAATGTTGTATTAAAATGTTATTGATATAGCACAAGAAGTGCATTCATACAAGGGAGGTAACCAATCGTAGTGATGATAAAGTTTGGTTCGGTCCGGATATACGACGTGAATCGCGTAAATGCGACAGACTACGGCAAATATGTTTTAGGACGAAAACGGAAACAGCCGAAAAAAATTTAAAACACATAGAAACAAATTTAATAACTTACAGAAACAGGCGAAACAACGGTTTTACGATAATATTGACGAATATCTTGATGATCTAAAAACAGTAAATAGCAAAATGTATTGGAAAATAATTCACATGTTACTAAAAAATGACCGCTCTACGAATGAGTTACCTCCACTCCTTGATCCATTCAATAATTTTAATTTGGCATATGATGCCACTCAGAAATACAATGTCTTGAAAACATATTTTTGGTCGATTACCAAGTTGAACGACGATGATGCTGTCTTGCCAGATTTTCACGACAGAAATGAGGATATTCTATCCCAAGTTATCGTTACTGGACAAGAAGTAATCGATATGTTATGTAGTCTTACTGGAAATAAAGCTGTTGGTCCCGATATAATTAGTAATAGGATGTTGGTGTCTGTAAAGGAGGATATGTCGAAACCACTATGTAGTTTATTTAATAAATCCTTACGTAAAAAAAGTATTTCCATCGGAATGGAAAATCGCCCATGTAATCCCTCTGTTTTAAAATGGGGACAAATCCTTACCGTCGAACGATAGACCTGTTTCTTTACTTTCTTTTGTAAGTAAGGTGCTGAAAAAAAATATTTTCAAGCATGTGTTTAATCACCTACTTGAAAATAAATTATGATGCAAGTTCCAGTCGGGATTTATACCAGGTCATCAACTAATAGAGTTGTATCATAGAATATTACTTGCATTAGAGGCAAAACAAGTCACCATCGTTGCATTTGCTGATATAAGCAAAGTATTTGATACAGTTTGGGTAAAAGCACTTTTATATAAACTTGGCAAATATGGTATTAAAGGGGATCTGTTTTGTTGGTTGAAAAGTTATCTGTCTAACCGTACTCAAAGGGTTATGATAAAAGATGCCTTATCCGGGATTGGTCATTTGCATGCTGTTGTGCCTCAGGGGTCGGTATTGGACCCTTTATTGTTTTTGATCTGCATAAATGATATTACTGATGATATCGTAGATCTAGGTCGTCTTTTTTGCTGATGACACGTCTATTGGACATATAGCACAAGATGAATGCACACTAAGAAATATGATTCATATAGATCTGAACCACCTGAAAAAAGGTCAAACAGGTGGTTATTAAAGTTTAATCCAACCAAAACTGAAATTATTATTTTTAATGGCAATGGCGTTGAATGTAATTTTATACATATATATCATGCTTGGGAGGGGTATTTGGGAAAAAACACCAGTCGAGAGACGAAACATTTCCCGAGCCGACTGGCGAGGGAAATTCAGCCTCAAGACTGGTATTTTTCGCAAATACCCCTCCCAAGCATGATATATCTGTTTAATTACACCGAATATTATTTAGAACACTTCCTAAATAAATAATATCTTTTGTTTGTCGTTTTCAGGACCGAACATGATGTATCTGTTTAATTCTGCCGAATGCTGTTACAACGCACAACTGATGACGTTTTGCAAATTTTGCTACAAGCGTCTCGGTGAAGGGTAAAAACGGTAAAAATAAAACGCACAACTGATAACGTTTAACACATTTTGTTTCAAGCGTCACGATGAAGGGCAAAAACGGCAAATACGATTTTGCAAATACCATGTAAAAAAGTTAAATCTTATGCAAATACACCTACATGAAGTAAACTGTTTGCAAATTCACAATGCAAGGCCTGAATTAGTAAAACAATATCACGGCTGTTAACCAATCAGAATCCAGCATTCGTATATAAGGTGTATTTAAACATTGAATGTTGATCAAGAAACTATTGATCCAATACATACACACAAACTTTTAGGGATTGTATTCAGCAGCGACTGTAATTGGACTAAGCACATTGACGAATTAATTGAATCAGCTTCGAAACAACTTAATGTACTTAAAATACCGTCTTAACAGAAACTACTAAGAAAAAATGTACTTAACATTTATCAGACCTGTATTGGAATATGCATCTGAAGTGTGGGATAATTGCGACATATAAATTCGGACAAATTAGAAAAAGTGGACTTGAAGCTGCGCGTATTGTTACGGGATTACCATCGTTTGCCAGTATATATTATATTTATAACGAGACGGGGTGGGAAAAGTTGAAAACTAGAAGTGAGGTAAGAAAACTGGTCCTATTTTATAAAATCGTTAACGGTCAAGTACCTGATTATTGAACAGAATTGATGCCACCTACAGTCGCTGACACTAATAATCATAATTTAAGGAACAGAGTAAATATTTCACAAACATCATACCGATTATCTACATATCAACAGTCTTATTTTCCAAGTACGATTCAATTATGGAACACTCTAGATCTGAACCTTTGTCAACTGTCGACACATCCGTCTTTTAAATCTAAATTGCAACAAAAATATTTTCAATCGAAAACTGTACCTTCTTACTTTTCTTGTGGAGACCGATATATTAGTGTATTGCATGCAATACTTAGAAATAAATGCAGTTCTCTGAACAGCGACTTATTTAAATCAAATTTAGTGCCTAGTGCTTCTTGTTCATGCGGATTAAAAAACGAATGTTCCGAGCATTTTCTATTATAATGTAATACATTCAGTTTACTTAGAAATAACATGCTCATTGAATTAAATATGCTTTATATGGGGGGTCTACCGGTAAATATCGATATTTTGTTATTTGGAAATGATAACCTGTCTTTAGAAATAAACACGTTTATATGTTCATGTGTACAACAATACATAAAAGATACACGGCGTTTCTCTTGAACAAACAAGTCAACATGCATAACATTATTGACAATTTCCAACAGTGTGTACTTCTACATAGATGTATATTATGTTCTTGGTCGCACCTGGGGTATTGATTGATTGACGTGTCCCAAGTCGATGAAATATACATGTGTTATTCAGTTCAAATTGTACTAACCTATGCAAGATCCTCATGAATTAGTTAATTCCCAACATATAAACTATGTCTAACCGTAATACGGTCCAAGTATGGAACACACATACATCACGTGTTTAAGAATTGTCTTTGAGGTGTGCTCGATTTCCCATAGCACACAGTCTATTCCATCGACTTTTGAAATTTGCATTTTTCGTTCTATTGTGTTTTTTTTTTTCTTTCGCTTTTTGTTTTTTTTTCTTCGTCTTCTTATTCTGAACAAATATTTTATTATTATGTATTTAATACTGTTCTGATTATATGTAAATTGATGTAATTAGCGGAGATGACATTTCTAAGTTGTAAAACTTGTGTCTGATCCATGTGTTGTTATTATGAACAATAAAATAAGTTTAAATCAACAAGAAGTTTCTTAGAAACGGACCTAAACGCAAAACTTAACCAAATCGGGATGTACGGACGGACGTATAGACGGACGGACAAGAGTAAATATATATGCCCCTTCCACATTCGTTGTCGAGGCATAAAAAGTAACGGCAAATTTCGTTGTGCTTACTTTAGATTGTGTATCAAATGATTGATGAGGCAATGTAACAATTCATTAAGAGAAAGTTTTAATATTCGTTAAAAATAACTATTGCACTACAGGGCTTTGAGGTAGTGTGACCCACCACTTCCAACACATATTTTCGCAGCATTTTGCATTAAACTATCAAAGTTTATTTAAGGCAATAGTTGTATTTAATCCTTTATTTTCATTACCACTTTGTGTTGTTTTTTTGCTGTCTACATTGTGTTTCTGCATTTTCTAAATAGTCTATTTTATTTGAGACAAAAATCAGGGGATATGCAGTAAATGTACACGTGCCAAAATCCCAATGTATACAGGGTAAAATATAGCAAATGAACAACGCTTTTATTGTTGTTCTTCATCGTGTAGTCTTATTTGACTTGATGTTCTTAAGATATTTTTTTGATATCAAACTGTCACTTTTTTCTTTTATATTGATTTCATTGTTATTTTTTTTTATTTTCATAATCCTGTTCTTCATTACTTTATTCGAAATTTTAAAACATATGATTGATAAGTAATTTAATTGTGTGTGCTGAACAAGCAAGACAATGACAATGTACAAAGACTTGACCATTTATATTTTCTATTTTCTGTGACCCAAGCTCTCACATCATTAACATTATAACTGTGCCACTTTTTGAAGCATTGATATGACTTGTCCACAGAAAACATATCTTCATTATATGAATTAACACAATCTCCATGAGTTTGTTGGTTGATACATTGTTTTTCCAAACTGCCCTACTCTGAAAAGTTCTAGTACAGCTTGAAAGTTGTACTATAACTTTTCACAAAAACTTAACATGTTCAATGAAGCATGACATTTAGTTCAAGGTCAGTGGTCAATTTGCAATGTTGGTGAAATGTTTTCACATTCCATTTTTGGAGGACCTAAAGAGCTAAGTGCCATGCAATGAGAGTTTGTGCTTATTTTTGAAGGTTGTGGGGTGACATCTTTTTGTACTTGTTTTGGATTTTGCTTATTATAGGGTTGTTGTATCATTGACATTTATTTCATATCTCTCTTTACTTCTAAAAACCAGACTGATATGTACACGTCAAGACAAAATCACAATACCAAGTAGCAGTGACCTACAATGTAGCGCTCCTTGGTTAACGATGTACTGACCTAAACATGTTCAATTAATAATGAACTTGAGGTCAAGGTCAGTATTGACGTACCAGACTGGCATGTACACCTCAGGACCAAAGCACATGCACAATTTCAGTAACATATCGGTTCAAGTTACTGAGCAATTGACTTAATCACAAAAACTTCACATTCAAATGTGGACGCCGCCATCGCCGTTGTCACCTACATAATTAGCATGCATATGGTTCGGCTTCCGCGACTTTCTTCACAGGTAAGACAAAAACTAGTAAATGATATGTTGTAAGCAACAGCTAATCCACCTCACCTGTTTTGACCAAGCTCATTCATACATCATAATTATGGCAATGTCACCAAATAAAACAGTTAAAAAAACAACATAAAACACACACACACAAATGGAGAAAAAAAAATAAGAAGGAAAAACAAAAATACAAAGGAATCATGCAGGATATCCACAATTCGACGTGAGTTAGTACTATCTATACTTATTAAATATTAAGAATTATTCGACATATGCATATTTCTCCACTATTGTGTTTGTACACTATGACAATGTATGCATCAATTCAATGATACAGAACCGTTACGCATTTTTAATTTTAGTCAATCGTCGTTGTAAGTTTTACGTAGATATCATACAGAGGGTGATTTTTGACAAATCAAGATAAATATTACTGCGACATATTCGTGCAAATCTAACTTTTCTTGTATTTATGGTTTATAGAATATAAATATATATTATAACAGCATAAGTTGTGTATTTTTAAGACATGTATTTGACTGTTTAAATGACGTTCTTATTTATGACTCTGACTATGTACACCTGTATGTAATGTTACAGAACGGTTAAGCCTGTTGATTTTCGGAAGATTGTGTGTGTGAATTTGCCATTAATATCATACAATTATTTCTAACAATAGTTGAGACAGACAAAACAAAAATACATTGACTTTAAAGTTGTAGATTATGATCGTACAAAACATAATACACTAGCTTTAAACATAGAACATGATCATACAAGGTGACTTGCCTTTATTATCCCATTGTGTGTACACACTATGATTATGTGTGCATGCATTGAAAGATCAAGAACGGATAATCATATTGATATTTGGACAATCGTCTGTGCGTGTTTGAATTAAATATCATAAGGATGTGGTATTTGATAAAGCTTGAACAATATTATTTCGACATATACGTGCAAATATAACTTTTCTAGTTTTCATGGTTGATAAAATATAAATATATATAATAATATCATAAGCTTTGAATGTTTAAAATATGTAATCGACAGTTTAAATATCTTTCTTATTGATGACTATGTCTTTATACAATGATCCAGAACGGCTATGCAAGTTGGGTTTCTGTCCGTCCCCTGTTTGAGCTTCAGGTAAAAACCATGCGGTGTCGGATTTTTGTTATTGTACTTTTTGACAATATATGTTTTAGGCATATACAGCATATATCAGCATTTTCTTTTCTTTTTTTTTCACAATCAAATATCTTTAATGAAATCTTTACATTTGTTGGTGGAAAAATATAAGTACCATTACCTTATCCTATCGTTAATATTAGTAGCATGTCATAAATATATAGTGTTAATCGTGTTAGTACAATACAAATACATCTATCAATGAAAATAAGTACGGAATTTGAGAGTCATTGCATAAGTGTTACTAGTTTTAGGCTAGCTTGTTTACTTCCTCTGTTGTATATGTACTTTCGTTTTTAACCCACGTGTTGGGAGATATGAAATTTCTAAAATGTTTTTATTTTGTTAATCAATATTGTATATGGA